>CAWUFQ010000370.1:0-147493 GCA_963921405.1 Cepaea hortensis
CTCCCCCTCCTCTCTCCTCCTCATCCTCCTCCCTCTCCCTCCTCCTGCGTCTCATCCTCCCTCCTCCTCCTCCTTCTTCCTCCTCCCTCCTCCTCCCCCTCCCTCCTCTACTCCTCCTCTTCCACCCCTCCTCCTTCCTCCTCCTCCCTCCTCCTCCTCCTGCGTTCTCATCCTCCCTCCTCCTTCTTCTTCCTCCTCCCTCCCTCCCTCTCCCTCCTCCTCTCTCCTCTTCTTCCCTCCCCCCTCCTCCTTCCTCCTCCTCCCTCTTCCTCTTCCTCCCTCCTCCTCCCTCCTTCTCCATTCTTCTCCTCCTCTCCCTCCTCCTCCTCCTCCCTCCCTCCCCCTCCTCCCTCCCTCCATCCTCCTCCTCCCTCTTCCTCCTCCTCCCCTCCCTCCTCCATCCTCCTCCTCCCTCTTCCTCCTCCTTCTTCCATCCTCCTCCTCCCTCTTCCTCCTCCTTCTTCCTTCTCCTCCCTCCTCCTCCTCCCTCTACCTCCTCACCTCCTCCTCCTCCCTCCTCCTCCTCCCTCTACCTCCTCCCTCCTCCTCCTTCTTCCTTCTCCTCCCTCCTCCTCCTTTCCTCCCTCCTCCTCCTCCCTCCTACCTCCTCACTCCTCCTCCTCCCTCTTCCTCCTCCTTCCTCCTCCTCCTCTTCCCTCCTCCTCCCTCTACCCCTCCCCCTCCCTCTTCCTCCTCCTTCTTCCATCCTCCTCCTCCCTCTTCCTCCTCCTCTTCCTTCTCCTCCCTCCTCCTCCTTTCCTCCCTCCTCTCCTCCTCCTCCTACCTCCTCCTCCTCCACCTCCCTTTCCTTCCTCCCCTCCTCATTCTCCCTCCTTCCTCTCCCTCCTTCCTCCTCCTCCTTCCTTCTTCTCCCTCTGCCTCCTCCTTCTCCTCCTCACTCCTCCTTTCCTCCTCCCTCCTTCTCCATTCTTCTCCTCCTTTCCCCTCTTCCTCCTCCTACCCTCTTCCTCCTCCTGCCTCCTCGTCCTCCTCCTCCTCCTACCTCCTCCCTTTTACTTCTCCATCCTACTACCTCCTCCCTCCTCTTCCTTCTCCTCCTCCTCCTCTCCCCTCCTCTCCTACCCTCTTCCTCTTCCCCTCCTCCCTCTCCCTCCTCTTCCCTCCTCTTCCTCCTCCCTCTTCCTCCTCCTCCTCCCTCTCCCTCCTCCCTCTTCCTGCTCCCTCTTCCTCCCTCCTCCTCCTTCCTCCTTTTCCCTCTGCCTCCTCCCTCCTCCTCCTTCTTCCTTCTCCTCCTCCCTTTTCCTCCCTCCTCCTCCTCCCTCTACCTCCTCACTCCTCCTCCTCCCTCTTCCCTCCTCCTCCCTCTACCTCCTCTTCCTTCCTCCTCCTCCCCCTCCCTCCTCCTCCTCCCTCTACCTCCTCCTCCCTTCACATTCCTCCTCCTCCCTCTTTCTCCTCCTCCTGCTCCCTCCTGCTCCCTCATCCTCCCTCCTTCTCCTCCCTCCTCCTCCTCCCTCCTCCTCCCCTCCTCCTCCTAATCCCTCCTCCTCCCTCCTATTCCTCCCTACTCCTCCTGTCTCCGACCTCCTCCTCCCTCCTCCACCTCCCTCTTCCTCCTCCCTCCTCCATTTAACCAAGACAGACAGACAGTCAGACAGATAGTCGGGAACGGGATCTTATATGACTACTTATATGATTTAAATGAGATGCTCTCCACCATGGGCTGGACTGGGTCAGACAGACAGACAGATAGATAGATAGACAGACAGACAGTCGGGAACGGGAACTTATATGACTACTTATATGAATTAAATGACATGCTCCCCATCAGGGTCTGGGCGAAGACGGGCTGGGTCAGACAGACAGACAGACAGACAGACAGTCAGACAGACAGATAGTCGGTAACGGGAACGAGAACTTATATGACTACTTATATGAATTAAATGAGATGCTCCCCACCAGGGTCTGGGCGAAGCCGGGCAGGGTCAGCTAGTAATATATATTAGAGACATTTGACAGGTATCAAGCAAACCGCGTTACAACGAGACAGACAACTGTAAATAATATGTCTTTTCCAAGCAACAGTAAACCAACGCAATGTATTAAACAATAAATACACAGATAGAAATAATATTCTTCGTGGCTGCTGAGGATGGGGACGGAGCGATTATGGGAATGTCCCGAATGCTGTGAAGTCGGTTGCTAAATCAATCAATCAATCAATCAATCTTCGTCCCCGAGACGTCAGTTCCTTTACGCCACGTAATCTCGAGTAGTTTCACCTTTCTAGTGATACATCATCACTATTTTTCGTGTGTCTGACTCAACACGTATTTCTTGGTGATTTTCAATATACTGTTATTAACTTCACTCTCGCTTAATCTTGTCGGTTGTTCCTTGTACTGTATACATTCTATTCGTACTTAGCACTGGTACCGTATACACGCTTTTGGTGCATGGCATCCTTCCAGAAGTTTCCTCTGTCTAACCTGCTGCCCTTTCTCTTGTTGCTCTCGCGTGCAGTGAACGCTGTGCCCTCATTGACCCTCTGGTAGCTATGTGCTCATGTAGTTTGCCGATAAGCTTCTGGATGATCGCCTACGTTATTTGACATGGCACGTGATGATGATGTGTATTTCACAATATTAGTATCACTATTCACTAATGTTTCTTTGTGTATTTCTGTATTCGTAATAATGTGCAAACCATTAAACTAAAGACACAAAAAAACTGTGCTACAGGAAATGAGGCAATGAGGGGAGACAAATATAATATTCATCCATATTTAGGTCAGGAAGGGAGAGAACGTTAGCAATGTATTCATGTAACAAATACGGAGGCTATTTAATATTTTAAAATCTTTGTAACATTTTGTGAGCAGTTTTTCATGTATCCGTTCCGCCAATTAAGAATCAAACAATTTATATATTCTTTTCTTAAAATCTTATATTACGCCATATATGACTTTCCTTAGTGTATTATATCGTAAACAATACTATTTTACTTAAAGAGTGATAAATAAGAGCAATCGTCCGCCTAACCGCGACAGTTGTTCCACGTTTTGTGTATTAAATTTTTTGCAGGTACATACGTGTACCTTGTAATTGTAACAAGCGGTTAATATCAAATTCTAGATATGTCTGCCATTGATCTGGTCAGCGTGCATATTTGGTCATCAGAGCTTCAAATTCGAATTACCTAATCACTGACCAGTAACACTTGCAGACTGGCATTGGTCCACCACATTTGGCCAAAAGGAACATAATGGGACTAATAGGCCCTAAAATGTTGTATCTAGTGAGGGTAATGAAAAGTTGTAATGTGCAAGCCAGATACGTCACACCAGTGAATATCATTGCATAGAAAGTATACGGTAAAGAATCTACAGGAATCTCCGCCGCTTGACGTGACACTACAGTTAGATATACGAGGGGGATTCAAATCAAAACCTTAGAAGTGTGATAGCGCTAACATAACCATGTCATTGTCATGTAACCTGCCGATATTATTGTTAAGGTTGTCAAGAGAGTTAAGCACGTGACATCATAGTGCAGGTGAACATAGTAACTTCCATAATAATGACAATTTAAAGTTGGTCGTCCCACTTGTGAAATGCACCACAGAGGAACAGCGTTCTGTTATGGATTTTTTTTTCCTAATCAGTGAATGGATGAGTTATAGACATGCATCGGCGTATAAAGGTCCAGTATGGTGATGCATGAGTGTCGGTCCAGTAAGGTATGAGTGGTAAGTGTCAAGACTTGTCGGTCCGATGAAGAGGTACAGCAAGTGTTGCATGCCTGTCCGTCCAGTAAGGTATGAGTGGTAAGTGTCAAGACATGTCGGTCCTGTAAGGTATGAGTGGTAAGTGTCAAGACTTGTCTGTCCTGTAAGGTATGAGTGGTAAGTGTCAAGACATGTCGGTCCTGTAAGGTATGAGTGGTAAGTGTCAAGACATGTCGGTCCTGTAAGGTATGAGTGGTAAGTGTCAAGACTTGTCGGTCCTGTAAGGTATGAGTGGCAAGTGTCAAGACTTGTCGGTCCTGTAAGGTATGAGTGGCAAGTGTCAAGACATGTCGGTCCTGTAAGGTATGAGTGGCAAGTGTCAAGACTTGTCGGTCCTGTAAGGTATGAGTGGTAAGTGTCAAGACTTGTCGGTCCTGTAAGGTATGAGTGGCAAGTGTCAAGACATGTCGGTCCTGTAAGGTATGAGTGGTAAGTGTCAAGACATGTCGGTCCTGTAAGGTATGAACGGTAAGTGTCAAGACATGTCGGTCCTGTAAGGTATGAGTGGCAAGTGTCAAGACTTGTCGGTCCTGTAAGGTATGAACGGTAAGTGTCAAGACATGTCGGTCCTGTAAGGTATGAGTGGTAAGTGTCAAGACTTGTCGGTCCTGTAAGGTATGAGTGGTAAGTGTCAAGACATGTCGCTCCTGTAAGGTATGAGTGGCAAGTGTCAAGAAATGTCGGTCCTGTAAGGTATGAGTGGTAAGTGTCAAGACTTGTCGGTCCTGTAAGGTATGAGTGGCAAGTGTCAAGACTTGTCGGTCCTGTAAGGTATGAGTGGCAAGTGTCAAGACATGTCGGTCCTGTAAGGTATGAGTGGTAAGTGTCAAGACTTGTCGGTCCTGTAAGGTATGAGTGGTAAGTGTCAAGACATGTCGGTCCTGTAAGGTATGAGTGGTAAGTGTCAAGACTTATCGGTCCTGTAAGGTATGAGTGGCAAGTGTCAAGACTTGTCGGTCCTGTAAGGTATGAGTGGTAAGTGTCAAGACATGTCGGTCCTGTAAGGTATGAGTGGTAAGTGTCAAGACATGTCGGTCCTGTAAGGTATGAGTGGTAAGTGTCAAGACATGTCGGTCCTGTAAGGTATGAGTGGTAAGTGTCAAGACATGTCGGTCCTGTAAAGTATGAGTGGTAAGTGTCAAGACTTGTCGGTCCTGTAAGGTATGAGTGGTAAGTGTCAAGACTTGTCGGTCCTGTAAGGTATGAGTGGCAAGTGTCAAGACATGTCGGTCCTGTAAGGTATGAGTGGTAAGTGTCAAGACTTGTCGGTCCTGTAAGGTATGAGTGGCAAGTGTCAAGACTTGTCGGTCCTGTAAGGTATGAGTGGCAAGTGTCAAGACATGTCGGTCCTGTAAGGTATGAGTGGCAAGTGTCAAGACATGTCGGTCCTGTAAGGTATGAGTGGCAAGTGTCAAGACATGTCGGTCCTGTAAGGTATGAGTGGCAAGTGTCAAGACATGTCGGTCCTGTAAGGTATGAGTGGTAAGTGTCAAGACATGTCGGTCCTGTAAGGTATGAGTGGCAAGTGTCAAGACTTGTCGGTCCTGTAAGGTATGAGTGGTAAGTGTCAAGACTTGTCGGTCCAGCAAGGTATGAGTGGTAAGTGTCAAGACATGTCGGTCCTGTAAGGTATGAGTGGTAAGTGTCAAGACTTGTCGGTCCTGTAAGGTATGAGTGGTAAGTGTCAAGACTTGTCGGTCCTGTAAGGTATGAGTGGTAAGTGTCAAGAAATGTCGGTCCTGTAAGGTATGAGTGGTAAGTGTCAAGACTTGTCGGTCCTGTAAGGTATGAGTGGTAAGTGTCAAGACTTGTCGGTCCTGTAAGGTATGAGTGGTAAGTGTCAAGACATGTCGGTCCTGTAAGGTATGAGTGGTAAGTGTCAAGACTTGTCGGTCCTGTAAGGTATGAGTGGTAAGTGTCAAGACTTGTCGGTCCTGTAAGGTATGAGTGGTAAGTGTCAAGACTTGTCGGTCCGATGAAGAGGTACAGCAGGTGCTGCATGTCAGGTTACACACGCGGCCAAGATAAATTCCTCCTGTGTATAATTGATTGTAATGGTCTAGCTTCATGAACCTCCTGTGTATAATTGATTGTAATGGTCTAGCTTCATGAACCTCCTGTGTATAATTGATTGTAATGGTCTAGCTTCATGAACCTCCTGTGTATAATTGATTGTAATGGTCTAGCTTCATGAACCTCTTGTGTATAATTGATTGTAATGGTCTAGCTTCATGAACCTCCTGTGTATAATTGATTGTAATGGTCTAGCTTCATGAACCTCCTGTGTATAATTGATTGTAATGGTCTAGCTTCATGAACCTCCTGTGTATAATTGATTGTAATGGTCTAGCTTCATGAACCTCCTGTGCATAATTGATTGTAATGGTCTAGCTTCATGAACCTCCTGTGTATAATTGATTGTAATGGTCTAGCTTCATGAACCTCCTGTGTATAATTGATTGTAATGGTCTAGCTTCATGAACCTCCTGTGTATAATTGATTGTAATGGTCTAGCTTCATGAACCTCCTGTGTATATTTGATTGTAATGGTCTAGCTTCATGAACCTCTTGTGTATAATTGATTGTAATGGTCTAGCTTCATGAACCTCTTGTGTATAATTGATTGTAATGGTCTAGCTTCATGAACCTCCTGTGTATAATTGATTGTAATGGTCTAGCTTCATGAACCTCCTGTGTATATTTGATTGTAATGGTCTAGCTTCATGAACCTCTTGTGTATAATTGATTGTAATGGTCTAGCTTCATGAACCTCTTGTGTATAATTGATTGTAATGGTCTAGCTTCATGAACCTCCTGTGTATAATTGATTGTAATGGTCTAGCTTCATGAACCTCCTGTGTATAATTGATTGTAATGGTCTAGCTTCATGAACCTCCTGTGTATAATTGATTGTAATGGTCTAGCTTCATGAACCTCCTGTGTATAATTGATTGTAATGGTCTAGCTTCATGAACCTCCTGTGTATAATTGATTGTAATGGTCTAGCTTCATGAACCTCCTGTGTATAATTGATTGTAATGGTCTAGCTTCATGAACCTCCTGTGTATAATTGATTGTAATGGTCTAGATTAATGAACCTCCTGTGTATAATTGATTGTAATGGTCTAGCTTCATGAACCTCTTGTGTATAATTGATTGTAATGGTCTAGCTTCATGAACCTCTTGTGTATAATTGATTGTAATGGTCTAGCTTCATGAACCTCCTGTGTATAATTGATTGTAATGGTCTAGCTTCCTGAACCTCCTGTGTATAATTGATTGTAATGGTCTAGCTTCATGAACCTCCTGTGTATAATTGATTGTAATGGTCTAGCTTCATGAACCTCCTGTGTATAATTGATTGTAATGGTCTAGCTTCATGAACCTCCTGTGTATAATTGATTGTAATGGTCTAGCTTCATGAACCTCTTGTGTATAATTGATTGTAATGGTCTAGCTTCATGAACCTCCTGTGTATAATTGATTGTAATGGTCTAGCTTCATGAACCTCCTGTGTATAATTGATTGTAATGGTCTAGATTAATGAACCTCCTGTGTATAATTGATTGTAATGGTCTAGCTTCATGAACCTCTTGTGTATAATTGATTGTAATGGTCTAGCTTCATGAACCTATTGTGTATAATTGATTGTAATGGTCTAGCTTCATGAACCTCCTGTGTATAATTGATTGTAATGGTCTAGCTTCCTGAACCTCCTGTGTATAATTGATTGTAATGGTCTAGCTTCATGAACCTCCTGTGTATAATTGATTGTAATGGTCTAGCTTCATGAACCTCCTGTGTATAATTGATTGTAATGGTCTAGCTTCATGAACCTCCTGTGTATAATTGATTGTAATGGTCTAGCTTCATGAACCTCTTGTGTATAATTGATTGTAATGGTCTAGCTTCATGAACCTCTTGTGTATAATTGATTGTAATGGTCTAGCTTCATGAACCTCTTGTGTATAATTGATTGTAATGGTCTAGTTTCATGAACCTCTTGTGTATAATTGATTGTAATGGTCTAGCTTCATGAACCTCTTGTGTATAATTGATTGTAATGGTCTAGCTTCATGAACCTCTTGTGTATAATTGATTGTAATGGTCTAGCTTCATGAACCTCCTGTGTATAATTGATTGTAATGGTCTAGCTTCATGAACCTCTTGTGTATAATTGATTGTAATGGTCTAGCTTCATGAACCTCTTCCATTGACTGGTTGTCTGTAGCTCTGGCAGTCCAGTGTATCCGCAACAATCTTCGAGGAAGCCACATTTCTGCTGCCTCAAAGCTCTTCCTCATTTGTTGGCTGGCATTCGGAGAGCTGTGCAATTTGCTGGAATAGCATTGGACAGTTATAAGGATGGGTTGAGGACAACAGTAAACGAATTGCAAAACCATCTAACAGATAGAAGTTGGTGTGTCGCTATAAACAATATCCTCACACACACAACACGCATATACATAACAGAGAGAGAGAGAGAGAGAGAGAGAGACAGAGAGAGAGAGAGAGAGAGAGAGATAGAGAAAGAGAGAGAGAGAGAGAGAGAGAGAGAGAGAGAGCGACATAGAGAGGCATACAGTTACATGGAGCAATGGAGAGTAATTTATATAGCTAGACAGAGAGACATAGTGAGGCACATAGCTACATGGAGCTATAATGAGTAAGTTATATGGGCTAGAAAGAGAGACATAGTGAGGGACACAGCTACATGGAGCTATAGTGAGTAAGTTATATGGGCTAGAAAGAGAGACATACAGTTAAATAGACAATGTATTAGCTGTCACAGCTTCGTCCATGATCATGTCTTCTGTTTCCTTATATACGTTGGTGGTATTTACATAATATGTTACTCTTCAAGAGCGTCCATGCCCAGTATTCACACTCTACTAATGAAGAATCAGATTCGCTGGGCTGGTCACCTGACTCGTATGCCAGATCACAGGCTCCCTAATCGACAAATATTCAGGTCAAATTAAAGGTTCGCTGCTGGATGTGAACCGTGTGAAAGTTATCGGGGATCGCTACCTCGTTGTGAATGTGTACCTCAGCATGGAGGTCGTCGCAGACTTGGTTGTGTTCAGTCTTAAAGTAGGCCAACAGCTTAAAGGGGTGATTAACAAGAAAATAAAAACACTTGGGTTGCTTGGTGCTGAACACATTCAATGCTGCTCTGGACATCCCAACTTCCTCTGGGTTTAACCCTTGTGTTGGCAACAGCTGTACATTTGTGATGGCCGAGGTTGTGGTTAAAGTTAGTTGTATATCCTTTACAGGACGTAGCAGTCAACCCCATCATTGTATCGCTGATTGTGATTTCTTAGCAAGGTTACGTTCAGTAGTTTGACAAGGCAAATGATGAAGAGGATGATGATGATGAAGAGGATGATGTTGATGATGATGAGGATGATGATGATGATGATAATGATGATGATGATGATGATGATGATGATGATGATGATGTATTTCAACATATTAGTCTGACTGTTCACAAACATGTTGTGGCTTGGTTCTGTTGTCCCAATAATGTGTATAACATTACAACAGTTGTTTTTTTTTTCCCCTTTTTCCTTGCGCTAGCTCGATTTGAACTCAAGCTTAGTAGTCAAGGACTGAATTTTGCGTGTGGATTAGCTTCCCCTATTAACAGTGTCCCTCGCCTTCAGGCGAACCCACTCCGACTTCAAAGGTACGTGTAATTTATGCCCCAATGTCAAGGACGATAGGTCAATATTTTATTCACAAAAATGGGGAATTGAAGGGAAATAATTAATCTATTTCCATGTAAAGGAGGCCAGCAAGTGAAATAACCATAGCTATTTATGCAAATAACATATACGTAGTTATTTAACTAACAAAAATATTTTTATAACTTTTCACTTCCCTTATCTCATGGAAGCTATTCTTTGATTGTGCAAGAAACAATGCTTTATTTATTATTTAGTATCTTATTTTAATCTATACATGACTTTTCTTATTGTATAATATCGTACACAATATCGTTTTACTGAAAGAGTGATATGTTTCTAACAATTGTCTACTTCTGCTTAGTAGCAGCATTGACACTTTCACCAAATCCATTATTTTGCCAGGTACACGCGTGTACCTTGTATCTGTATTCGGCCTTATGGCTAAGAATTATGTGTAGTGTCTGCACTTGTTCTTCGCGTCTTTGGGAAGAACAGTTGGGATCCATTTTGGTCGTAACTGATACGTTGTTAAACATAAAATTGTCAAGGAATTAAGGTCCAGAACTGGTTGGTAGGCTTGAGAGGCGATCAGAGATTGCACACTGTAGCACCACTGTACCAACAACGAGAATAGCAATTGAGAGCCTGACCCACCAGGCAGACGCAGTGCGGAGTCTGGGTAAAGCTGGGGCGACCATCCCCGACCCAGCGCGTCCACTGGTGGCGGATCGTGGAACGGCCTCTAGATATAGAGCTTAGCTTCAAATATCGAATAAGCAGCCGCGGACCAACTGGCGGTGGGCACAGAGGACGAGGCGGGATCTCAGGGTGGGATCTGAGTTCCTTAGAAAATACCTCATATGCTCGGAGACGTGGCTGCCAAGCGAGTTGGGGCGCTCTAACCCCTCTCCAGGGTAGGTGGAACCCGTTAGCTTTGGACAGCAGTCTATCTAGGAGACGGAAAACTCCAAATATAAAACCCCAAGTTCAAGGTTGACCAGCGTGCTGAGGAACTGGATGGCCATGGGTAAACTGGTCGTGAACGTTGGACGTCTGCCAGGCGTGCGGGGCGGCACCAGGCGTATGGAATCCTGCGGGACATCCCCTGCCTCTTCCCTAGCAAGCAGGCAATGCTAGGGTGATCGTTTATTTCCTGCAATATCCAAACTTTGCCTATGGATTCATTTAAACACGGGAATCGTCGCCGGAGCTACGGAGCACGTGCTCTGCGCTTGACACATCCCTCAGAGGCTAGCGAAGAGAGAGTGCGGAGGAGAAGACGAGGAAATGGTGTGAGATGCGAAGACGGCATAGAAATAGGAGGGCGGGCGCCAGGAGAACAAGACGAACAGTTGAGAGACTAGGTTTCAACCATGTAAGAGTGGGATACTGGAATTGTCGCAGTGCCAGACAGAGAGGTCCTGTATTGGAGAGACTAATATATGATTTTGATGTCCTCATGCTCCAGGAGCTAAATGCAGACAAATACCATTGCCCTGGGTACGCCAGTTATATAAACCCTACTGGGCAGAAGAGACATGGACAAGGTCTGCTGGTGAAGGAAGGAGTGAAGCATGTGGTACTTGACTTGAGCCAGTGGAATCACAATGCAAGAGAGGTCCAGGGTATACAAATGGAGATTGGTGGCTTAAGTTGGAACATCATAAATGTGTATGCCACAGTGGACTGTTTTGTCAGAAAGGAACACTGGGACTGGCTTAAGGAACTGGAGGAATTACCAGGTGATAGGCTACTCATATGTGGAGACTTCAATGCAAGGAACAGAGATTGGGACAGTAGTGGAGAAAATCGACAGGGAATTGCCCTTGCAGATGCCATGGTGGACTCCGATGTGGTCTGCATAAATGATGGTAGGCCGACTAGAATGGCAATGAGGCCTGGCGATGCAGACACAGCTATTGACTTGGCACTTGTCTCCCAGTCATCAGTCCTTGATGTAAAGAGGACTGTTTTGAATGACCATGGGAGTGATCACATGTCATGCTCAGGCCTGATCTCTAAACCAAGGAACGTTAAAGCTGGGAGAGCGCGCAAGACCTTCCGGTATGAGAGGACCGATTGCCTTCTTAGACGCCTCAGAAAAGGGGCATGCAACAGGACTGTAAAAACTTCCTTTTTGCATCCCCCATGGTGGACCCCAGAAGTAGACCATGCTTGGAAAGCTAAGAGAGCTGCAGTGAAGCAGCTAAAGAAAGTGCGACAGACACTTCGAAGCTCACAAGAGGAAGTGGACACAGCGGAAAATGTCAAGAAAGACAAGGTTGAGGATTTCAAGCGCTGTGTTGCAGAGGCCAATAAGGCAAAATGGGAATGTTTCATGAAGGAGATTGGAGGTGATAAAGCACTGCATAAATTCTGGAAACTGCACAGGCAAATGCAGAGAAAAGATCGGCCTATGACAGTGGAAACAATTTATAGAGATGATGGTGTGCGACTAACAACAGACAAAGTGAAAGGGGGGGCATTTCTCCAGAGATTTTTAGAGCAGACCAATCATAATGATGCGGACACCAGGGATGCAGTTAGAGAGGAGTTATCTGGCACCACGAAGAATATACAGTATGAAGACATCATACGGGTGGGAGATGTTAAACACATTTTGAAAAAGGCAAAAGACACGGCACCAGGGCCCGATGGGGTCCCGTATGGCCACATGAAGGGTTTGAGCGATGCAGACCTGGAGGAGATGACCGACTGCTTTAACCAGAGCATTAGGACAGCATCGGTACCGCAGAATTGGGTGCACAGCTATCTCATCCCTCTCCCAAAACCATTCAAGGATCACTCAAAGCTTAGCGGCTTTAGAATCATCACCCTCCAAAATACATTTGGGAAGGTTCTAGAAAAGATAGCCACTGTCAAGCTGCAAGAGTTTTTGGAAAGCGGGAAGCTTCTTCCAAGAGGCCTCGGGAGCTACAGGCCAGGAAAAGATACCTGGTCAAAAGCAGCCACTTTTGACGTTTATGAGGGGTTCCAGAGTAGACAAGAAACGATGGCGGCAGCGCTTGATCTCGAGGATGCGTACAATAGAGTTCGATATGATATTTTGATGACCGCACTGATGGAGAAGGGGGTCAATCCCTGGTTGGTGAACTGGATAGCAGCGTCCTGCACTCTCGTCGGGTTGCTCTCCATCTGGGTGCATGGACCTCAGAGCCACATATTTTAACCCCGGGGCTGCCACAGGGATCTGCAGTTTCACCGATGCTCTTTAATGTGTATACGAGCAAGATTGCAAACCTAGAAGCACCAGGGGTTGGAAGAATGCTAACGTTTGCAGATGATATTCTTGCATATAGGCAGGGGAGAGATAGGGAGCAAACAGCCCAGGAGCTGCAGGCGACAGTAGACAAAGTGATTGACTGGTGCACTGAAATGAGTGATGTCATCCACCAGGAAAAGGCGGCTGCTTTGTGGTGCTCTCGGGACAACAGGATTGTGAGAGCAGATGTCCCAAGCCTAGCGATAGATGGTAGAAATGTCAGCAGAGAGAACAGACTGAAGTATCTGGGGATCACATTTGACAGGAGCCTATCCTTCAAGGAACATGTGGAGACGGTTGTGACAAGATCTCAAAAGGGACTCAGTGCACTTAAAACTATTTTTGCAATGGACATAGAGCAGAGAATACTTTTCACACTATACCAGCACTTGATCCTCTCAGTAATTGATTATGGATTAGGTCTGCTCACTGTCTCAGAGAGTCAGCTGGTGAAGCTAGAGCGCATACAGAACGGATCTATGCGGGTCATTCTGGGATGCAATAGAGACACCCCAGTAGTGTGTATGCGTTACATCCTTGGTCTGCCGAGTGTTGCTGGTAGGATCAAGGTGATGCAGGCGAAGGCATACCTCAGAATAGCTGCAGAAACAGACCACCCACTGCATGATGCGCTGGACGCAGTTAAGGGTCAGCGACTGATAAGAGGGAAATAATGGATGGCTCAGGCGGAGGATACGATCAGACAGGTATGCCCCCTGGAGAACATTAGGCGTGGAGAGGAGTGGGTCAGAGTGCCAGCGGAGCAGTCAGACTTGTGCAGAGTTATAATCACATTAAGCCGGGAGTGCAAGGAGTGGCCAACAGGGGCCACGGAAGTGGAAATCCATCAACTAATTCAGGACAATGCTCACTCGGGTGATGTGATTATCTACACAGATGGTTCGGTGTCAAGAGGTGAGAAAAGTGGCTGGGGGTTCATAGCCAAAGCCAATGGTCGACGTTTAGAGCAGGAGAGCCTGGCATATGATACCACAACATCCAGCTTAAGAATGGAGGTGGAGGCAGTCACTGCGGCTTTCCGCTGGATGGAGAATACGACACACACACACATCGTGATTGTAACTGACTCAGAAAGCATGCTGACGAGGGTGAGGACGGGCAGGCTTCGTGCGGAGTGGCTTGCTTCTCTTCGGAGGTCACGGGTGACAAGCATCGCCTGGATCTTTTCTCAGGGGCATGCCGGTGTGCTGGGAATTGAACAGGCGGACAGATTGGCTAGCTCTGCAGAACTTGTTGGAGTATTGATACATGGCAAGGCAGACGTGGTTTCGGCTTTGTGGGAGCACGTGCACACCTCGGAGGAGCAAATGGATTACTGTCACAAAATAAAACCGTGCGTTTACCCAGCTGATTATTATAGACGCTTTCTGATAAACCGGACTATCTGCCAGCGACAACTATTTTACTAACAGTATAAACAAATCGGATGTTAAACCCCAGGACGGTAAATTGTTGCAGCTGCACGGGGTTACATTGGGTCGACAACCGGGGAAGGGAATGAGCTGAATCATACATCGCTTTGACAGATTATAAACAGCTCGGATTGGAAGCGGAAGTACTCAGCTCGGAAGATAACAGTACGTCTGTCAATTTAGAGTTTCCAGACATCAAACAGAAATGGCCGCGGTGATTGTCACCAGTCGGCAGAAGATTGACGGCTGGTTAGTGGCAACTGTTGTTGGGAGTATACAGGAACTCGCTGGCTTGTTTTGGGAATCTAAACAAGTGATGACAACTTGGACAGTGACTAAGCCAGGGAAAATAGATTCTTGACAATGGCTGATATGTCCAAATAACACCTGTGTGGACAGGAAGAATACAGTCCCGTGACCAATTAGAGGTTTGGCCTAAAACCATGATTGGAGATGGGGAGTTGATCGCAAACCTTGGATTGTAGAAGACGTGCTTCGGCACTGTGGTTCTGGTGGAAAACGTCTACCGTGTGCGAATTGAGTAATTTAATTTTACACGTGCCTGTCATGGCAAGAGTGGATGTAATTTGATCTAACTGCAGTGTTGCCTAAGGTAGAACCGATTATAATTAGTTCTAATTAATATAGGCTGTAGGCTTGTTAAAACTAAAGTGTGATGATTAGCACTGTTAGTGGAAAACTAACTAAAGTAGGGAAGTGATACTTGGCTCTGTTAGTTGAAAATAGATTAGTGAAGTGTTGATAAGCTTTACTAATTGAGGATTGGGTAATGAGGGATAATTGGGATATTGCAGTGGGTGCTCCCTGGTGTGGGGGGGGGGGGGGGGAGGTTCCGCATTCTGTTTGCTGATTTTTTTTCTTGTCTTGGCCTGATGATAACCTATGTGGTCAATTCATTTGTCCCTGATAGGTTCATTATATTTTCTGAGCGAGGCCGATGGCCCACGTTCATCTAATAGAGATCAGTGACGGGGAGGCTATCACCGGTTATATGATTTATGTTGCAGGTTACCTCTGGTTGGAATGAAGAACCCGGAACAACTAAAAATCAGATCCCGGATAAAGTATGATGTAGAGAGATGGGCCAGCAACTTTCACAACGGAAGAAGTTAATAAACATTGCTCGGTGGAGCTTAATGGTATGTGTATCCTACATGAGTGAATACCAATCGTTAACACACCTGAAGTGATGGATGTTCAGCCCACGTGGAAATAGATCAGTAGGAACTGATGTTCACATTAGATGAAACCAAACATTGAAGTGTAGTGTAACGAAGCAGCGAACTCAAAGAAGACTAACGGAGTCCATTGGTACTTTACAAATAGTCTTTATTTCTGGCTGATGACAATTCTGAATATCACAAGATGTCTGCTCTCTTCCAGGCCCCGATGTAAAACTAACTCTAAACAACCAACTACGTCACGACTTGAGCATCTCTCCTCCCATTCCATCTCGATGCTAAATCGTGCTGTATCCTTTCCCACCTAATACTAATACCCAACTTCTGTTACACCTCCCTATGTTTTCTAAAGAATGTTTCCTGTAAAGGAAAAATTCTTTACTCCCAACTCTCTTACTCTATTCCCTCTTTTTCCTTAACTCCCACATTTCCTCTAATCTTCCCCAAACCAACTCAAATTTGAGTATATATTATATCCTTTAACCCTTCTCCCGGTTATATTGTCAGCTAGTAACCCACTATATACTTCTTCTTCGATTCTACTTTGTACAATATATCATACCACGTATGGTAACTCTTTTAAAGTAAACACTCCTTCTCCCCTTTCTTTAGTTCTTACAGTTCCCAAATCTCCCTAAACCACTTTATGTTAAGTAAACCAATCTATTTGCAAGTCTTTCCCCAAACCATATAGTTTCTTCGTTTCTAACTCTTCATAACAAAACCTATATTAATTACATATCAACAAGAATTGAATCTTTATAACTATATACAATACATCGTAACACATATAGTTGAAATAACCACTCCTTCTCTTCATAAGAAATCTGCTTAAAAATTCAAACGCTGTACCTTTCTGGTACCAACTCCCCATTGTCTTCAACAACACTACCAACTCTCTACTTTCAACCTGTAACCACTCTCACACAATAGAAAGACAAAGAATCGGTGGCCACCGGTATTTAAAAGAAGCAGTAGAACTCTTCCACACAAAGACCACACTCAGCTAAATCCCACACCCCCTTTACCAAACCATACTCCTTTACCCTCCTATGTCATTTGAGACTTTATGTAATAAAGTCTAAAATAATTATATCTCCTACAGTACCACTCATTATGGTAACAGTTTACGCTTCTATTTACAGCATCAAAAATACCAACCAAGTGTCTGTATATTTCAGACACTACCAATTTTATAGCTCTGAACCTTACCTCAATGTAATGTTAACCACAAAACACGTCCCGAGGACACAATTAAAAATCAAGACCTGTTCCAATACACATCACCTCACATAATATACCTCTCTTTTAATCTTGCCCCCTTACTGTCCATTTATTATGGGCACATCTACTCAAACCTCCAGTTGTTAATTTATGCCGTTATCAACAGCAACCATGTACTGCTCCTAACTCACGTCTATGACTGCAGTCCGTATAACACGGATCCTCAAAACCCCATGTCATTTTGTTCCCAATGTACATTTCACACTTATTATAGTACTGTTATCTACAGTATCTAATCAAACATGGATTCAATTCATGTTTAATTATTTGTCTGGGGCAACACGTTACCCAGTATATCATGGCTCTTCTAAACCCCATGGAGGCTATGTTCAAAACTTTTCCCTCATTTACCCCACTGCTATTTTCATTCATCTCCAATCTGGTTTTCAATTCATATATTTCTAATCAATGCTCATTTAACTAAATTTCTTAACAAGGTAACTTAATACACAAAACACTTATTAACGCTAAATAAAATCAAAACAGGACATTATACCCCCCAACTTATTTAAGGAAAAACACACTTTAACAAGATAATACATGCATTTCATCAAATCAGAAGAAATATTCTATTTCTACCTATCACTATTGGTCTCTTTTACGGACCAATAGTTTGTACTCAAAAGTCTAGGAACACAATAATCCTATTCTAAACAGAGACAACAACAATCATTTTACAGAACCCAATCAAGAAAAAAAAACATATTATATATGAGGCATTGAAACTCAGATTCAATAAAACAAGTGTCTTCTCGCTAAAGAGAAGGTTTCCAAAAAAATAATTCACATAGCAGCAACATTTTCCTCCTATACTAACCAACGTACTACATACCTATTCACACAAGTCATGCCTATTTTGTTATAAAACAAAACAACTCAATGCCAAGCATTAATGCCAATATATATATATATATATATATATATATATATATATATATATATATATATATATATATATATATATATATATATACATATCTGTTACCTACAGACGCGGAACAATACTTGTTCCCCTCAAGCAAAATCACCACTCCACAATTGACCGTTCCATTTTCTGGAAGTCAAACATTGATTATCTCCCCTCACAATATTTTACAAAACTAACTCCTTACACATCACAATATTTGGAATATAATCACTGTAAACTACAGGTCAACTCATTTCACCTATTACTATCCCAATGTTATCTCAAAGTACAAGTGGTCATCTATCCAGTAATAGAACCTGTGACCTGGCACACCAATTGTTTCCCTTGGATTTATTCCAAGCATCACTATACTTGTTAATCATTATTACCGTTAACTACGGTATCTCCAGCCTCTTACGTCTAACAAAACTTTGTCTCTCACCAATTCAACCAACTCTACTTTTAAGTTTCTCGTCTATCCGACGCAATTTACTAATCACATCATTACTTTCCAACATCTCACCACGACTACTCTAAGCTAATCCTCAGGTCTCTCCTAGCACTCTTGTATCGTGACGATAATCAAACTGGTCACCCTTATCGGAACACATTCTCCAACATTCATTTAACTAACGTTGTTTACCTCTGTACCTTTCACTCTTCGTCTTCTTTATCGGGATTCTTTCAGAACTGCAACTCACGCCACTTATAACTGACAGCAGACCTCACTTTTCTCGTTTCTCAGTATTAGGCATTCCTGCTTCGATATGTCTCTGTCAAGAATACTAAAAATGTTTTATGAAACGTCATTCAGAATGTTAACTTTCTTTCCGTCAACCTGTCATACAAATTCCCTAATTTCTTTCCAACGTCAGATATTCTAACGAAAAGACATCACAATTCTCTAATCACGTTCTTTCTATCTCTCAATTTTCGCATACTCTACGTTCCACGTTTTATCAAGTTCACTTATCAACCACTCTTCGCATATTCACACAAACAATGATACACAACCTCGCTCTCATCTCACGAATATTTTCGCATCGCGACAATGCTAACGTGTCCATACCATTACTTTAAAAAAAAACAAGTTAGACGCCAATTCAACATTCCAGCAATCACTCACCACAATCCAAGCGTATCGACCTCCTCTACACACCTTGACACAAGATATATCAGCGCACTATTACATTTTATCTATGTACTTCGCTTAGGCGACATCACCAAACCTCACTCCTACTTCACTCATCGCGACGAACACCTGTTTGTCTAGAACTATACTCACTGTCGTGTAATACTGAGAGTTAATGATTCCCAGATGGACGACTGCATACACCAACTGCCCAGGTGGGAGAAGGGTTAATGAAACAGAAGGATAACCACAAAGGATTGACCATCGCATGTGTATGTAGGTCAAGTCGGGTGAGTCGACTACAACACAGGTAACTGTCGAGTGGAAAATTTGGTTTGCGACAAAGACAGACAACATCATGGACCAGCTTATTGCGTTCTGGAGGTAGGAATATACGGAAAAGTTCGAGATCAGAAATTTTCCACTGACAAGGGATAAAGAAGTCTGAATTTGCTTTGTCCAGCAATGTCAAGGACGATGGGACAAAGATGTTCTAGAGAGAGTGGCCACTTCTTTGTGTCAGTTGAGTGTGTGTTCCCCAACTGGACGGAAAGATAGAATTATGTGTCCTGTAATGAAAAGAAATATCCTCCCTTATAATGGGATAAAGTGCTTGGCTGCGGATTAATTTCAATTCGTGGATCTACATTAATTCTATAAAGGAACATAGATGCCTAAATAAGGTTTCCATACCAGTGCTGGACTTATCAACTAAGAGATTACACAGATGGCTGTGGTCAAGATCACCCAGTGTTGATAACCCACGAGAAAGCACTTTAAAGTCATAACGCACGACACTTGTGCATAAGAAAGGAAGGAAAAGAAGTGTCATCTTAATAAGTCAGGAGGACAGAGAATGGAAAATAGAGATCATACAAACTAAAGGAAAAAGACCCAAATTACTCAGTATCAAAGAGTTGCAAAGTGCGTACCAAGTGCATATATCAATTACAAAATATCAAGTGTAGAACGTTTTACAGAACACTAATAGAACATTCTAGAAAGTCGATGTGTTTTCCAGAATGGATTAAAGAACGCTATAAGAAAGCAACGAACATTCATTTTAAGCGGACAGCAAATAGTGAGCAGGTTAAGTACATTTGATACAGTGGTGAACATTTTCATTACAAAGAACGGATTTATCTACCGACTCAAGCAGACGGAGCTGTCAGGGTGAGACCGTTCTGTATCTATGTCATGTCCTGTACTCTAGCTGAGAGAAGAGACGAGAGAAACCACGGAGACTATCTATCAACATCTTATCTGGCAGCCACACTAGAAGAACATACAAACTACATAGACAATATCCATACATACACCAGACATAGTTTTTTATAATAAATCTTTTATCTTATCGTTGAAAGGAACTGTTGTCGGAGTATGTGTTGAGGGAATAATCGAGAGAGTAAAAGAAATAGATATATGGAAGGGAAGACAGAAGAGAAGAGTGTAGACGAAAAGACAGAAGAGAAGAGTGTAGACGAAAAGTCAGTCAATAATCCCAACAGATAATCAGTTTAAAGATGTGCATGTTGATCCCAATCTCTTCTCGGGGAAACAACATCACATAATTGGTGGAGCGAGCGGGGTACGTACATACATTATACCCATATGACCTGCATATTGGCACAGGCATAGCGGAGTACATGCATGTTGGGACATACTGATTGGAATAAAAAGAAGTATATATTGATGACTTTTAATGGAAGGACGTCCATTGGATATATGGTGCCATTACATGGATAGTAGAAACATTTCATTAAGGCTGGTGACTTTACAGTGAGAAAGTTCCAGACAGAGTGAATGTGGATAGGTGGTAAGACACATTACATACCTAGTCACACAGTCACACGTCTACATAAGTCTTTATCCTATATCGCCTTTTGTGGATGAGAGAGTGGTTGTGATGTACTGTGTGGTGTTGTAGATTTATTATATTAAATAGACATAGATTAAGGATATAGGTTCTAGGTAGATTATCTGTTTATAGTAGTATTCTTTTCTGCCTTGGGGTGTCTTTACTCAACGTGCTGACTTATCTGCTGTAACTATGGCAACTCCTAAAGTAACTACAGCCGAACTGAAGGCCAACAGGGAGGAAATTGGGTTAGCTGGTTCAGAGCTAACTGATTACATACAAGAACGAGAGAGAGAGATTCGTCAAGCGGAAAGAGAAGACCGTAAGACTGAGTTGGAATTGAAACGAATGGAACTGGAACAGGACAACAAGAGGTTGCAAGCAGAGGAAGCCAACAAGATCAGAGAACATGAATATCGCATGAAAGAGCTAGAACACAAGACACAAACTAAGGGAGAAATAGATGGAGCGGAAGGAAATTCTTCTTCACCGGGTGCAACCCATATGAGTGGACATGGTTACCATGCCATGAAGTTTCCCTTAGCTGTCTACGATCAGTCTAAAGAAAGATTTGATCAATACGCATCTCGTTTCGAAGCAATGTCAATCGCTATGGGGCTGGATCGGACCAGATGGGCTCTTAAACTATCACAGGGATTAGTCGGTTCGGGATTTGAAGTGTACACACGCTTACCACCAGGACAGGAAAATAATTACCAGGAATTAAAAGCCGCTTTGATGAAACATTTTGACATCACAGCACAAACGTATAGGAAGAAGTTTAGATCGGCTAGACGAGAGCCGGGAGAACTATTCGCCGCATACAGTCTAAGGCTGAAATCCTATCTCCAGAAATGGATGGACTTGGCAGAATTCAAGAGGGATTATGAGAGTCTCGAAGAGATGATGGTGGTCGACCAGATGCGAAAGCAAATGTCGAAACCTCTCAGAACCTTCTTGGGAGAACAAGGGGCGGAACGGATTGATGTTGTGAATAAGCTGGCGGAACGATTCGTAGAGGTCCATGGGTAGGCGGCAGAACTAAGTACACAAAGCAAAGGGCAGGAAAAACAAGACCGAAGGAAATCGACGAACGGAAAAGAAACTAAAGGGGAACCTTATAAAAAGACGTCAACGGAGAGTTCCGAGAAGGTGAAGGAAGGAACCAAGAACACCTCGAATTCTCCAGCGAAACGACCGTGGTCCGAGAAGTGGTGCTCGATTTGCAAGGCGGCATCTCACAACACAAAAGACTGCAGATCGAAACCGAAAAATCCTTACTTCGCGGCATGCCAAGTGAATCATAAGAAGGTGATCACAGACAAGGCTGAGGTCGATGAAGGAGAAAGGAACAAAAAGGACACACGGAAACATAGGAAGGGAACATGGTGCACACACTGCAGGTCGAAAACCCATACGACTGCAGAATGCCGAGGCAAGGCAAATGATGGTCCCTTCGAAACACACCTCGATGAACCCCTCGAGGAATCCCAGGGAAAAGTCGAGGAGGGGGAGGACATTCCGGACCAAGGGAGACCCTCGGTGGTGGAATTGATTGAGGTGAATGGACAAGCAGTCCAATGTTTATACGATACGGGACTGGATGGGGAAGCGGTGATTTCGACGGATCTAGTATCCCCCGAACAACTCACAGGGGAGACCATGGAGATACAGCCTGCGACTAAGAGTGCTGTGGCCATGAAGTTACCCATTGCTCAAGTGGAGATTCGGTCAAGATACGTCACCGGCACAATCAAGGCCGCCGTATTGAGTGATCCCATATTTCCAGTCATCCTCGGTTGCCGGTATGTCTTTCTGGGAATGCCAAAGGAACCAATTCACATGGGAGCTATGCAGACACGCTCTCAGAAGGAAACGGATCAGGCAGAGGCAAGGATTTCAAACCCAATGCCAGGGGAGTTACGAACTGCCCAGAGGGAGGATGATAACTTACGTCCTTGCTATAAGAAGTTGCAGAAGAGTGCTGTTCCACCCAAACGCGGACAGTACTACATGAAGAATCGGCTACTCTACCGGAGAGCCGGAAGGGGAGACAACTTACACGGTCAATTGGTAGTCCCGAAGGCCTACCGTTCCCAAATTCTTCAGATGGGGCATACCATTTCGTTCAGTGGACACATGGGTATCGCCGCCACCATGCAGCGGATTTCCTGTCATTATTATTGGCCAGGATTGACGGGAGATGTGAGTCGATATGTAAAGTCCTGCCCAGAGTGCCAGCGGGTGGCACCGAAACACTGGACAGCACCGGTGGTGTTGGGTGAGATGCCCATCATGAACTCTCCTTTCGAGAGGGTAGCCATCGATATCGTGGGTCCTCTTCCTAGGACCAAGAAGAGGAACATGTATATCCTCACCATGGTGGATTGCTGTTCGATGTGGAGTGAAGCCATACCATTGTCAACCATTGACTCGAAAAGAGTGGCTGATGCCTTGATGGAGGTTTTTACCAGATTAGGTTTCCCTAATCAGATTCTGACGGATAATGGGTCACAGTTTTGTGGGAAACTAATGGAGGAGGTATTTGGGGTGTTCCACTCCAACCATATACATACCAGTCCTTACCACCCACAAGCTAATGGACAAGTAGAGCGTTTCAACGGCACGTTGATGACAATGCTCAGGAAATTGGCCCAGGAAAAACCTGATAGGTGGGATGAATACATCCCGGCAGCCCTTTTTGCTTATAGGGAAGTGCCACATGGCTCAACAGGAGTACCGCCAGCAACTCTGCTGTTTGGTCGACCAATCAAGGGACCATTGGAAGCTCTATTGAGGAGTTGGACGGAGGAAGAAACTTCAGAAGAGGTGATTTCCTCGTACAAATACGTGGAGGAACTGAAGGAAAAACTTCACACGGGCTGGGCTCTGGCCACTCGAAACTTGAGAAAGGCCAGAAAGAGACATGCGGAATACTATAACCGTAGGTCTAGAGACAGAGCTCTTGAGGTGGGAGACAAAGTCTTGTTGTTACTCCCAACTGGAAACAACAAACTGGAGATAGGCTGGCAAGGACCATTCCCCGTGGAAAGGATGGTATCCAGAACCAACTATCAAATACGGATCCGGGGAAAGTCGAAGATTTTTCATATTAATCTCTTGAGAAAATATGAAGAAAGAACCCGGGAAGGAGCAGCCCATCTCATGGCAATGGCGGTAGCAGTGGAGACTGAAACCGGACCAGATGAGGGGAGGGAGTATCCTCTAATAAACCAGGAAACTTATCGGGAAGTACAGGTGAACCCTGATCTGACTCTCCAAGAGAGGGAAAAGATTGGTCAGGTTCTCAAATCCCATAAGCAAATCCTGACGGATAAACCAGGACGGACGGAGCTGGTTGAGTTCGAGATGACCTTAACTACGCAGGATCCGGTTCGCCAAAAAATCTACCCAGTGCCCTTTGCTAAAGAGAAGGCTTTGGAGGAGGAGATACAGAAACTGTTGGAAGATGAGGTGATTGCACCATCCACATCCCCATATAATGCTGGAGTGGTGTTGTTACGAAAACCGAGTGGAGAACACCGGCTGTGCATTGACTATAGACTTTTAAATAGTCATACCCAGTTCCAAGTGGAACCGTTGCCAAATCCAACCCAGTTGTTCGCCAGGCTCCATAAGGCCAAGTACTTCTCTAAAGTAGATCTGAGTAGGGGTTATTATCAGATCCCGGTCAAACCAGAAGTTCGACATCTGCTGGCTTTCAGTACACCTACGGGACACTATGAGTTCAATGTCATGCCTTTTGGACTCAGTAATGCGCCTAGTGTGTTTACTCGCATGATGAGAGCGTTGTTGGATCCTCTACATGACCCGGCCATTATCTCATTCATGGACGATATACTGATTGCTAGTGAAAGATTAGATGACCATTTGGGATCCTTAGAGAGAGTTTTCGATAGGCTCCGGGAAGCCGGGCTTACTGCGCGACCAACCAAGTGCATGATTGGTTACCAAACTCTGGAATTTCTAGGTCATACAATCACTCCAGGGAAAATGGTCCCGGAGGCGAAGAACCTGGAAAAAGTCAGACGAGCTTCGAGGCCTAAAACCAAGAAAGATATAAGATCCTTCCTATCATTGTGTGGATTTTATCAAAAGTTCATTCCTCATTTTACCGAACTGGGAAATCCATTAACAGAGACCTTAAAAAAGGGACTTCCAGATACAGTTATATGGACGCCGGAATGTGAGGAGGCCTACAGTCAATTAAAGGAAGCGTTGGTGAACAAGCCAGTTCTACAACTCCCAGATCTCACAAAGCCATTTGTGCTAAGAACAGATGCAAGTGGGATCGGCATTGGAGCAGCCTTATTACAAGAAGGAATAGACGATGCTTCAGTTTTGAAACCGGTAGCTTATGCTAGTAAGAAACTCCTACCGGCAGAGAAAAATTATTCAACTGTTGAAAGAGAGTGCTTGTCACTCGTATGGGCTGTACAAAAATTTCAACCATACTTGTACGGAGTACAGTTCACGGTCCAGTCAGATCATCAACCCCTGATGTTCCTAGCTACATCACAGAAACTCAATGCCAGGTTGATGAGATGGTCACTGTTGCTGCAACCATACCACTTCACAGTGGAATACATCCCGGGAAAGGAGAATGTAGGAGCAGATTTCTTATCCAGACATCCAGCTCCGGAGGAAGAAGACTAGGGTTGTGGATCATGGGAATCAAACCTACAGTGAGAAAGATTCGACGCGGTCTAATCTCTTAAGAGGGGGCCTATGTCGTGTAATACTGAGAGTTAATGATTCCCAGATGGACGACTGCATACACCAACTGCCCAGGTGGGAGAAGGGTTAATGAAACAGAAGGATAACCACAAAGGATTGACCATCGCATGTGTATGTAGGTCAAGTCGGGTGAGTCGACTACAACACAGGTAACTGTCGAGTGGAAAATTTGGTTTGCGACAAAGACAGACAACATCATGGACCAGCTTATTGCGTTCTGGAGGTAGGAATATACGGAAAAGTTCGAGATCAGAAATTTTCCACTGACAAGGGATAAAGAAGTCTGAATTTGCTTTGTCCAGCAATGTCAAGGACGATGGGACAAAGATGTTCTAGAGAGAGTGGCCACTTCTTTGTGTCAGTTGAGTGTGTGTTCCCCAACTGGACGGAAAGATAGAATTATGTGTCCTGTAATGAAAAGAAATATCCTCCCTTATAATGGGATAAAGTGCTTGGCTGCGGATTAATTTCAATTCGTGGATCTACATTAATTCTATAAAGGAACATAGATGCCTAAATAAGGTTTCCATACCAGTGCTGGACTTATCAACTAAGAGATTACACAGATGGCTGTGGTCAAGATCACCCAGTGTTGATAACCCACGAGAAAGCACTTTAAAGTCATAACGCACGACACTTGTGCATAAGAAAGGAAGGAAAAGAAGTGTCATCTTAATAAGTCAGGAGGACAGAGAATGGAAAATAGAGATCATACAAACTAAAGGAAAAAGACCCAAATTACTCAGTATCAAAGAGTTGCAAAGTGCGTACCAAGTGCATATATCAATTACAAAATATCAAGTGTAGAACGTTTTACAGAACACTAATAGAACATTCTAGAAAGTCGATGTGTTTTCCAGAATGGATTAAAGAACGCTATAAGAAAGCAACGAACATTCATTTTAAGCGGACAGCAAATAGTGAGCAGGTTAAGTACATTTGATACAGTGGTGAACATTTTCATTACAAAGAACGGATTTATCTACCGACTCAAGCAGACGGAGCTGTCAGGGTGAGACCGTTCTGTATCTATGTCATGTCCTGTACTCTAGCTGAGAGAAGAGACGAGAGAAACCACGGAGACTATCTATCAACATCTTATCTGGCAGCCACACTAGAAGAACATACAAACTACATAGACAATATCCATACATACACCAGACATAGTTTTTTATAATAAATCTTTTATCTTATCGTTGAAAGGAACTGTTGTCGGAGTATGTGTTGAGGGAATAATCGAGAGAGTAAAAGAAATAGATATATGGAAGGGAAGACAGAAGAGAAGAGTGTAGACGAAAAGACAGAAGAGAAGAGTGTAGACGAAAAGTCAGTCAATAATCCCAACAGATAATCAGTTTAAAGATGTGCATGTTGATCCCAATCTCTTCTCGGGGAAACAACATCACACTCACGTACGAACTAAACACCTCGTACATGCATGCTGTACTTAACACTTGCCAACAGCCTATCCATACTCGACGCACAAATGTTTGTCTACATTTTTACAGCTACAAGAACAACGGATTATCAGACAAACTACTTCAACACTCAACAGGACTTGCACAATTCAACTGTTTACTTATTTCTACTTTTCTCACTCATCCTCTCTTTTTCAAAGGTCATAACGTAAGCATTTTCTCTCGCAAACTATAACTCTCTTAGACAGTAACCAGCACTATCAACGATCTCTTATAACCAATTTCACTCCGACGAGCCACTAACCTCGTAACTATCATTCTATACTTCTCCACACAACAAGTTTCTCATATTTAATCAGCTCTTCCTTCTCTGCAAGCATGACGTGATTACTTCATCCCTCTCACCAAGAACTCGTATTCTTCAATCATCAACTTCTACAGTCTTTTACTCTTAATATTCTCGCGTTCAACTGGCTATTTCACACATGGTATCCAATTCCTCCTCAATCTGTATCTCTTCACTAGACACTCTCGGCCCAGCCGTAAACAACACCACACCTACTTCTCAATCTACCAAACAAAACTATCTCAGACTTCATGTCACAGCTCCGAGTCGAACCATCCATACTTATTTTATCCCTCTCTCTACTAATTATGTGCTGAATCTACTCTACTTTAATCACTCCATTTATACATCACTCAACGTGACTAACTCTCTGTATCTATTCATTCTGGACAAAGGACTATTTTAATTTCTACTCTTCCTACATCGTCACTAAACATAATATATCCTAATTCTGTATTACGTATCCACGTAAAATCTCATTTGCCGTAACTCTCTATCCTCAACAACCCTATTGCCTACCTTGTATCATGTGATGCCACACCAAACAATTTCATTTGTCTATTTTAGACAGCTCATATATCTATGTGCTCAAACCGCAATTCTTCCAAAACAATTCCATTTTCCTTCCTCACCCAAATAATTTTAACAACCATAGAGCGCATCGAAACCAAATATTTCGTCGTCTCTTAGTACTGATGTTCGTCTCGCTTCAATTATACCATCATCACTATCCGTTGTTAACCTGCTGTTAAAGTACTCTGGTCTTAAGGTCATAAGGTCTTCTATTTTTCTTAAATCACTTTCTGTCGTTGAGTAAATTCCCGCTATCTGTCTACTATTATTCTTCTTCTTAAATGATTTCTTTCTATTTCCTTTATTTGCGTCGGTCTGCTCACTGTTTCCTATATACCTTACGTAACGTATGACACACTGACAATAGTTCCTTCATCAGACCCATAGCCTACCGCAAACACGTCGACCCTATTCCCATAGTCATCTTTAGAACGTCTGATTTTCTTTCTCTTTCTCGGTCTTCGTCCCTTAGCCTTCCCTACTTTCTTGTCATATAAACTGGTATCTATTTCTAAAGAGTCATTAACCAAAACTCTGTCCGTCTGTCTACCAGTAACTACACCGTATGAGGGAACATCGCGCTTCGATTCAGGATCTGCTCGTAGTGCAACTCTCTCACTCTCCGAATCATCAGTATTAATATCTGTTTCAGCATCACTATAATATTCGGCGGTAGGAATATCTTCTCCGTAACCTGAACTCTGACAGCTAATATTCCTACACCATTTGGGAATTAGTTTCATGTCTATACCTGAGGAACTTGACATGGCAGTACCTCTATTAACTATTATACTACTATTTCTTTCTTCAATACTTTTCCTCTTTGGCTTCCTTTCGTCCTTGGTTCTCGTCTGTCTATCTTTCTTAACTTCAACCGTGTCTCCCTTAGTCAAGTAAGTTAATTTTGACGGAGTCTCTATTAAGTCAGTTTGACTTCCCTTTGTTATCTTACTGGCTGGTTGTACCTGGACCGTTTTCTCTACTGTATCTACCTGAGTCTGCGTACTATTTTCCATCGTATTACCTGCCTGCGTCTGTGTATCTCGATTTATTTTCTTTACCAATATCGTCGTCTTCTTTTCCTGTTCAATCCTAATATCGGCAAGTACTTTAGGGGTCGTTGAATTCTTATCTTTGGGTTCTATTCTGTCCTTCGATCCTGACTTCAAATACTGTCTTTGTCTCTTTTCAAACCAGTCGTTACGTCGTTTTCTAGCGGTTGCACTGTGAGAGGGCCAGTCCCATGATTTCCTTGAAAGGTTTCTCTCACTCCCATTTTTGTATTTATAACAGCTATACCAGTCCGACCTTTCACCATTACGTCTGTTCTTCTCACCATCTTTTACTCTATATACATTAGGCCTTGGTTCGTCATAACCATATTGTCTTCTGTCTTTATTAAGCAATGGCTGTCTCCTGTTATTCTTTCCTACTCCATTACAGTCTACCATAATTCTATAAGGGTCTTGTCTAGTCGTTCTGTTCTTCAACGCTTCCACAAAATTCTCTACTTCAGTAATTGACACCTTTAATTCCCCTAACCATGTACTAACACGTTGTAATTCCACATACAAGTAATTCATATTAACTTCCTTTGAAATTTCTATCAACCTGAAACAATATTTCTACTTCTTCTTCTACATTTTCTTTGGTACCTGGAGAAAAAACTCGAAGTCCTGAACTCAGCCGAAATTATGCCTGATTCTGCCCTGTGCTGTGATGGGTCTGTTATGCTGAAATATTTATACTTGTACAAGCAAACAAACAATCAATTTATATTAATATCTAAACTAATTAACTAAAGGATGTTATCGTCCTCCTGAAATTCAATTATTTTCTATCTAATATCAAATATGTTACCCTTTTTCTTGTTGAGGTTATCTTTCCAACCGGTTTCAGTAAGGACCAAAAATGTTCAACTGGGCTCGATAGGTACGACTGTACTCCACAGGGCTCGATAGGGCACGACAAAACCTCACAGGCCTCGATAGGGCACGACAAAACTTTACAGGCCTCGATAGGGCACGACAAAACTTTTCAGGCCTCGATAGGGCACGACAAAACTTTACAGGCCTCGATAGGGCACGACAAAACTTTACAGGCCTCGATAGGGCACGACAAAACTTTACAGGCCTCGATAGGGCACGACAAAACTTTACAGGCCTCGATAGGGCACGACAAAACTTTACAGGCCTCGATAGGGCACGACAAAACTTTACAGGCCTCGATAGGGCACGACAAAACTTTACAGGCCTCGATAGGGCACGACAAAACTTTACAGGCCTCGATAGGGCAGTGAAGAATGGTTGAACGTATCAGCCACCCAAGGACGGGCTCTTGAAACACAGTAAGGAACGATCGAATGTATCAGCCACCCAAGGACGGGCTCTTGAAACACAGTAAGGAACGATCGAATGTATCAGCCACCCAAGGACGGGCTCTTGAAACACAGCAAAGCTCTGAGATGAGCTGAGAACGGCTCGATTTTAATGACTTAGTTTACTGGGCCATAGCTATCGAAACCATCACCGGACGACGGTGATCAAAAAAATCAGTATTTCAGCCGAACTTGATAAGGAGCTTCGGTCCAAACCAGAGTAGCGTCGTCCACATTCTGGAATTGAGCAGGGATAAAATTTGGTAACGTTCACTGATTGTCCAGAATAGCGTGGAGCAATCTTGTGGTGCTCTTCATACAACGAGATGACCTTCAGTTGTTCGAGTTGACAGTTGACCTTCAATTAACCAGCTGCTCTGTTAACAAATTTAGGATTCTTGATAGCAGAATTCCGAAGATAATTACAGACAACCACCCCTAGGCGGGCTTTTGGTTGCTGTAACTCTCACAAACGGCCATTTTCTTATATTTTGAGAGCAGAAAAATGTCCTCAGTCCGCCAGCAAACAAGTGACCTTCAGACCAGCTAGATTAAAACAACGACTGCAATGACGGCAGTCCAAACTCACAGGATATCGACAACAGTTCGGTCACTCCAGAGCAGGATAATAAACAGCTCCCGATTTAGTCCAATAGATAGTAGCTCCATCCAAAAACTGACTTCAATAGGTATGGCTGCTCCAATCGACCGTTCGAAAAAACGTTTGTTCTAAGTTGCAGGCCTCAAAAGGTAGTCTAGTCTGGACATTTTGATTGTTTCTTCCAACAAGATTCTAGATTCCCTCTTCTTCTTGTTGCCGCAAGTGGAGAAAGGTGTTTATTAAAAGTTCTCTATTGTTCTCTGCTGTTTGTTAGTACTTCGCATTGTGTCGCGTCCGCGATGGCAAAGTCCAGAATCCTGGTTAAGCGGCTCCATTTCTGCTTATGCAACGAAGCAGCGAACTCAAAGAAGACTAACGGAGTCCATTGGTACTTTACAAATAGTCTTTATTTCTGGCTGATGACAATTCTGAATATCACAAGATGTCTGCTCTCTTCCAGGCCCCGATGTAAAACTAACTCTAAACAACCAACTACGTCACGACTTGAGCATCTCTCCTCCCATTCCATCTCGATGCTAAATCGTGCTGTATCCTTTCCCACCTAATACTAATACCCAACTTCTGTTACAGTAGTTGTTCCATGTACCAAGGAAATCAGAACTGTCAGACAATATCTAGTAAATAAAGCAAGCCATTTTAGTCTAGACTATGACTGTTTAAGAGTGAAAATATAGAACATTTCGCTAGAAGAAACCGTCAGGTTCACGAGATAGCGTTCCATGATTTTTCATTGTGCAGAATTATGAGATCGTGGTTTCTCTAAAACTATTAGGAACCATTGTGTTAGGAACAATAATAGTTTTTTTTTTTTTCAAGGACTATATTTACATGGGATTCAGATCTCATGGTCATCAAAGTTCCTGGAAGAGGACATGTCTGGAGAGAAGGATACGACTTCGGTGAGGTCTTGTGTACTGTCTCGTATGATGTCGTGTGATCCTTGCCATGATGTGTACACTATGATCCTGAACTTTGAGGGCTGACACATACATTTCTGTTATAATACACGACACACATTTTCTTCGCATACACGTCTCATATACGTTACACTTTTCTTTTAATAAATTAATCTTTGTTAATTTTTAGAAGCAAGAGTTGTTGAGTATGTTGCGTTGGGGAAGTATGAGAGGGGGCATAGTACGACAGTGAGAGAGTGATAGGAAAAGGTGTCCACGGGCTGATGGAGTGTGTTGGACGGAAGCTGGTGGATTCTCCAGGATATTGATAGGAAAGAAAAATATTATAATGTGGGTGTTGACTCTCTTCACTCCAGGGACGACACTTTAAAGGAGGACACGATATTATTGGGGGCTCGTAAACGTGATCTTTGGACAGCGGGATCTCTCGTAAACGGAATCCTTGGACAGCGAGATCTCCTGCAAGCAGGAACCTTTGACAGTGGGATCCTCTGACAACGGGGTCTTTTGACACAGGATCCTTAGTTATAAAACCGTGATATCATATTGGAGAATCCAGCTAGAGTGAATGTGGATAGGGGTTAGGACTAATATCTTATCTGTTCACACTTCACACTTCTGCATAGATCTGTGGTCCTGATTCTACTCTTGTCACTGAGTGAATGTGCTGTGTGTGGTAATATTTAGATTTATAGTACTTGTTCATATATCTGTATAGTAATTTGCAGTTATATTGTACTCGACCTGCTAGCTTACCTCTCTGTAAAATGGCCACCCCTAAACTTACCACGTTAGAATTAAAGGCAAAGGGGGAAGAAATGGGATTGGCGGGTTCTGCTCTAACGGATTACATACAGGAAGTGGAGAGAGAGTATCGTCAAGCAGAACGGGAAGATCGAAAGGCCGAGTTGGAATTGTGAAGGATGGAGTTGGAACAAGCAGCTAAGAAATTGGAAGTTGAGCAAGCAGCTAAGAAATTTGAAGCTGAGCAAGCAGCTAAGAAATTTGAAGCTGAGCAAGCAGCTCAGAAAAGGGAGCACGAGTACCGGATGAGGGAACTCGAGTTGAAGAGTCAATCTAATGGAGAAACTGAGGGAGCAGTTGGAGGTTCCTCCATCCCAGGCTCAACACCAGTAGTTGGACATGGGTATCATGCTATGAAGTTTCCTTTAGCGGTCTACGAGGAGGACAAAGAGAAGATTGGCCAGTACCTTCAACGCTTCGAGGCCATGTCAGTTGCTATGGGTCTAGAGCGTAACAAATGGAATCTTAAGCTATCCAAGGGTTTACGCGGGACCGGATACGAGGTTTATTCTCGCCTGCCACCAGGACATGAGAACAATTATGACGAGTTAAAGATGGCTCTGCTGAAACGATTCGAGGTTACGTCACATACCTACCGGAAAAAATTTCTAGCACCGAAACGAGAACCGGGGGAGTTGTTTGCCGCCTACAGTTTGCGTCTAAAATCTTATCTCCATAAGTGGATGGATTTGGCTGGGTTCGCACATGACTATGAGAGTCTGGAAAAACTCATGGTGGTCGACCAGCTGAAGAAGCAAATGTCTAAACCTCTCAGGACGTACCTGGGAGAACAAGGAGCGGAACGTATTGACCTCGTGACTAAATTAGCAGAACGGTTCGTCGAGGTACATGGGGAGGCAGGGGAAAACCTTTCCACCAACTCCAAAAGTCAAGAGAAACATGACAAGAAGAAAGCCACAAATTCAGGAACCAAAAAATGGGAACCTTATGTGCAAAAATCAGAGGATAGTTCAGAGAAGAAGAAGGAGGGAAGCAAGAGCACTTCAAGCTCTACACCAAAACGACCGTGGTCGGAGAAGTGGTGTTCAATTTGTAAGTCACCCTCTCACAATACGAGGGACTGCAAATCGAAGGCTAAGAACCCTCACTTCGCAGCATGTCAAGTGACTTCCAAGGAGGTTGTCACGAAAATGCCAAGGTCAACAAGGAAGCTCGCCACCAGGAGAGCTCACTCAAGTCCGGCACTAGAAAATCTAGGACAGGGAAATGGTGCAACCAATGCAAGTCGAATACGCACAATGCTATTGACTGCAGGGGATAGTCAGGAGACACTCAATTCGTCGGGTGCCCCGGGAAACCTAAGGTGGAGCCCACCGAACAGGTCGAGGCCGAGGAAGAGACTCCAGACCAGGAAAAACCACCTGTAGTGGAATTGGTAGAGGTTAACGGTCGTCAAGTGGATTGTTTATACGACACAGGACTGGACGGGGAGGCCGCGATTTCTGCGGATCTGGTACATCCAGAACAATTCACAGGTGAAACCATTGAGATACAGCGTGCACAGAAGAGTGCTGTAGTCATGAAGTTGCCCATTGCTAATGTGGAGATTCGGTCAAGGTACGTCACCGGCACCATCAAGGCCGCTGTATTGACCGATCCCATTTGTCCAGTCATCCTAGGTTGCCGGTATGTCTTTCTGGGAATGCCCAGGGAGCCAATCCATATGGGAGCAATGCAGACTCGCTCTCAGACGAAAACGGAAGAGGAAGACGCAATTGTGACTAACCCAATGCTGCGGGAGCTACGAACTGCCCAGAGTGAGGATGATACTTTACGTCCTTGCTACAGAAAGCTGCAGAAAAGTGCTGATCCACCTGGACGGGGGCAGTACTACATGAAGGATTGGATACTCTACAGGAGAGCAGGAAGGGGAGACAACCTATACGGTCAGTTGGTCGTCCCGAAAGCTCACCGGTCCCAGATTCTTCATATGGGGCATACCATCTCCTTTAGTGGACACGTGGGTATTGCCGCCACCAGCGGATTTCCTGCCATTACTATTGGTCGGGAATGACAGATGATGTGCGTCGGTATGTGAAGTCATGCCCTGAGTGCCAGAGGGTGGCACCGAAACACTGGACAGCACCGGTGGTGTTGGGTGAGATGCCCATCATGAACTCTCCTTTCGAGAGGGTAGCCATCGATATCGTGGGTCCACTTCCCAGGACTAGTAAGAGGAACATGTATATACTCACAATGGTGGATTGCTGTACAATGTGGGGTGAAGCCATACCGTTGACCACGATTGACTCGAAAAGAGTGGCGGACGCACTGATGGAGACCTTTACCAGATTAGGCTTTCCGGATCAAATTCAAAAAGGAAAGAAAAATATTATAATGTGGGTGTTGACTCTCTTCACTCCAGGGACGACACTTTAAAGGAGGACACGACAATTACCATGGTCTGGCAAGAATGAGACAGCGAGAAGTGACGAGGGGATCTGGCCGACGCTCAACGCTCAGAGGAAAGGCGAGACGGACATATAATCAGATTGCTACTGGTACTATTAGTGTTGGAACTCTTAGCTGGCTGCTGAGGATGGGGACGGAGCGCTTATGGAAATTCCCCGAATGCTGTGATGTCGATTCATAAATCAATCAATCAATCAATCATAACCATCGTTATCTCCCGTGCAGGCCTTACTATGGATTTAAATTATATTTGTTTCCCCTCATTGCCTCATTTCTTGTAGTAGTTTATCAAACAGTATTTTAAGTTCGCTATGCACATTATTGCCGGTCTCTCTGGCCGAGGGGTTACACCACTTTCTCCGTAATCCCGTTTATCATGCAGAGTCTCGTAGCTGGCGAGAACTGGGAGCGGTTCGTCCCCCGCTGGTGACTTGCGGGATAACTGAGCCGGCCGCTCAGTAAGTAATGGAAAACTACTGAGCGTAATCTTGCCAAGAAATCAACAGACAGCTGAAAGATGCTGCTGTTGACAGCGATGTCCTGTAAAAAGGTTGTGCGAATTTTAAAAAAAAAAAAATGCACATTATTACGACAACGTAAACAAACAACAAAATATTAGCGTACAAAAAGTTTATACTTTGATACATGAATTCATCACCATCATCATCATCATCATCATCATCATCATCATCATCATCATCAACATCATGTGTGTCTTATCAAATGACGTCGGCGAGCATGCACTCTCTTATCGGCAAAGTACATGATCACATGTCTACACGCGAGTCAATGAGTGCACATCATCCACCGTACGGTGAGATCAGGAAGATAAGTAGGCAGTAAGTTAGAAGAAGGAAACTTCTGGAGGGGTTGGTCGAAGAGTGTGTTGCAGAGTTATATTTTGATATCTTTTGATACGTGTTTGTTCTTAGTATTGGTGTAATTTATCTAATGTGTGGGTTTGCCTTATTGCCATGTATTTACGATCTCATCAGCTGATGTCTCATCTGTCTCTTAGTAATGTGATCTGATATATGGAACATTCACATATAAATAGATCAGAAACAATAAGCTCGCAATGACAATGACCAGTCTTGACTCACAATGTAGCCCTCGTTCCCACCCTCATGAACCTGTGGAAGTTCTGAGCGCGTACACTCAGAGTTCAGAGTTCGCGGGTCACCACAGTCTGTCCCACCCTCATGAACCTGTGGAAGTTCTGAGCGCGTACACTCAGAGTTCAGAGTTCGCGGGTCACCACAGTCTGTCCCACCCTCATGAACCTGTGGAAGTTCTGAGCGCGTACACTCAGAGTTCAGAGTTATCGGGTCACCACAGTCTACAAAAAAAATATGAAGGGGCTTCAAATTAAAACCTTAAATTATTTTGTTTTTGTTGTTTAATTGGTTTAATTTATTGTGAATATATTCTAATAAAAGTAAAGAACAAGTGTGTCATTTTTCACGTAGTCACCGCTGCATGCAATGCAAGACCTCCAGCCCCGAAAAAAATGCTTGGATTCCTATAGGAAAAGAACAATCTTGTTGGAGTGTGTAACCCCTCACGCACCACCTGCTGTACATCTTCAATGGACCGAAATATTTTGAAACTTCTTACTCCACTCATACACTTGCTGAACTGACAGGCATGCATCAACAAACTTGACCTTCTTCCACCGATGAATTTCTATAGGTCTCACCTCTTCACAGATACAGAAAAGGATTGCAGATCGCTTTTCTTTCTTGGTTACTGTCAAAAGTGGGGTGACCATCTTTAAACTGTCCTTGTGACGTCACCGTGTATGTATCCATCGTGATGGCACGCTCTGGACACTCTTGATATAATCAGCAATAGTATTGACAAGTTACAAGACAATGAAATGGTTACTGTAATTTTTATAACACTTATAATATTCTAGCGATCCCTGATAACTTCCACACGGGTCACATCCAGCAGTGCTTAGTAAGGTGGAGAAAGGAATGTTTCGTGTGCAATGGCTCACCTCGCTTCAGAGGTCACATATTGTGAGAATTTTATATTGAAGATTAAATTGCAAGACAAGATCCCAGACACTGAAGTTCTAGAAATAGTGTCCATGCCCAGTACCCAAACTCTACTGATGAAAGATCATATTTGCTAGGCTGGTCACTTAACTCCTATGCCAGATCACAGGCTCCCTAAACAATATTTTTTTTTCGGCGAGCTGCGTTGTCGTAAACGCTCCCAAGGCGGCCAGAGGAACCGCTTTAAAGACACTCTGAAAATCTAACTGAAAGCTTCTGGAATTTTTCTTGACACCTGGGAGACTGCTGCTAAAGACCGTAATTCGTGGCGTACATCATTACATAAGGGTGCAGTCACTTGTGAAGCAACCAGGACTGCAAGAGCTGTGAAGAAAAGGCTGGACAGAAAAACCATTGCATGAGATCCTCCTCCTGGAACATCAAGCATTCTTTGTCCACATTGTCAAAGAACATTTCGAGCCAAAATAGGCCTAATCAGCCATCTTAGAACTCACAGCCCCATACTTTCAACCCCACCGCATGAAATGAATGGTCATCATCATTCTTCAGGGACAAACAACATCAGTAAATACTGAAAAAGAACGCTTCATTACTATCTTTGACCTGTCCATTCCGGGAGTTTTCTTGTTCTAACTTAGCGCCCTTTCTCTTCTTGACCTCACCGTGCAGTGGATACTGTACACTCATTGACTCGCTGGTAGACATATTCTCATGCACTTTGACGATAAGGGAGTGCATGATCGCCTATGCCATTTGAAAAGGCACATGATGATGCTGGTGATAGTATATTTCAAAATATTAGCTTGTCTGTTCGCTAATATTGCATTGCATATTTATATTTGGGCAATAATGTGCATAATAAAAATAAAATAATGTTTGAAAACTATGTAATTTAGGAAATGAGGCAATGAGGGGAAGCAAATATAATCTGAATCCATATTAAGGCCTACACGGGAGATAACGATAGCTATTCATTCATATACGATATAAGGGGCTTGGTTAATTGTTTAACATGTTTCTTACATTTTACTTGCCTCTTTTCATGGAAGGTCTCAGGCAATTATGCAATCGAACAATCTGTTTATTTGTTGTTTACTATCGTTTATTAATCCATGCATGACTCTTAAAGTTATAAAATATCCTACACAATATTGTATTACTTAGAGAGTGATAAGTCCGCAATATTTGCTTAACCATTGTAGTTTTGTTTCTGTGTTGTTGTTGTTGTTGTGTTTTTAAATCATATTTTGATGAACAAAGGGGTATTAATATTTCCCACAAATAAGACAGAAAGGTCGGCAGGACGGAGCCGAGAAGTGAGGATATCTACCTACGACTAATGGTGACGTTGTACCGCTTTTTGGCCAGGCGCACCAATGCCAACTTTAACTAGATGTTCCTGAAAAGGCATTTCATGAGCAAGACAAACCGTCCTCCTCTGTCAGTGTCCAAGCTGGTCCGTTTAATGAAGAAGCCAGGCCGTGAAGATAACATTGCTGTGGTTGTTGGAGCTACCAATGACATCCGCATCCATGCTCTGCCCAACCTCAAGGTGTGTGCCCTGCGCATCACTGACCGTGCACGTGGCCGCATTATGAACGCGGGTGGTGAGATTCTGACCTTTGACCAACTTGCTCTGCAAGCACCCAAGGGACAGAAGACTGTCTTGGTTCAGAGTCCACGCAAAGCTGGCAAGGCTTACAAGAACTGCGGATTGGCACCTGTTGTGCCTCACAGCCATACTAAGCTCATTGTTCGTTCCAAGGGCCGCACATTCGAGAGAGCTCGTGGTCACAGAAAGAGCAGAGGATACAAGGCATACATTCAACTGATCTTTGATTCTGTTGTACTTTGTGCAGTCTGTTCAATAAAGATACATATATATTAAAAAAAACGATGAAGAAGGCTAGAGTTGCAGAATGAATGAATGAGGGAAATCGTGAGTGAGAGTGAGAGAGAGAGAGAGAGAGTGTGTGTGTGTGAGAGAGAGAGAGAGAGAGAGAGAGAGAGAGAGAGAGAGAGAGAGAGAGAGTTGAGTGCACGCATGTCATGTAACACGCTAATCCATATGTTTCTGTATTCTTATATGTCATATTACCAGTTGACTAACACTTGATTTTATCATGTATAATATAACTGATGTACATAACTGTAGATTGAGTGAGAGAGTCAGTGAGTGTGAATGAGAGACAGAGTGAGTGAGTGTAAGAGTGAATGTGTGTGTGTGTGTGTGTGTGCGTGTGTGCGCGCGCACCTGTATCTGTTTGTGTGAGAACATCACTATTTTTACGTCACACACTGTATATGTACACATTTTCACGATTTTGATTTACATTTTTGTTAGACTGCTCACGACAATTGGCAGTGTATGTGTGTGAGTAAAGTGTGGGAGTTTGTTTATATTAGTTTTAATAACCACGTGAGGCATTATGTATGTGTCTAGATGTGAGGATATGTGAGTTTGTGTGGAGGATGTGTGTGAGTGTGGGAATGTGTGTGGGGGATGTGTGGGTGTGTGGATGGGGGTATGCGATTTGATGGGTGGCGTGTGTGGGTGTTGGGGGGTAGTGAGATTTATGGGTGTTGGTGGGTAGAGGGATGTGTGGGTGGATGTGTGAGGGTGTAAGTAGGGGTATGTTGAAGGGTGTCGGAGAGTGTGTGTGGGTGGAGGATGTGTTGTGGGATGGGTGCGGGATGGGTGCTGAGGATGTGTGTATGGGTGTGGGATATTGTGTGTGGGTGAGGATGTATGAATGGTTTGGGGGAAGTATGTGTGGGTGGTGGGGGTGTGTGGATGGTATATGTGTGTGAGTGGATTTGGGATGTAAGGGTGAGTGGGGAGAAGTGTGTGAATTGTGGCTTAGGGATATGTGTGTGGTGTGTGGGTGTAGGATGTGTGTGTGGTGTGTGGGTGGGGGTATGTTTGTGGTGGGCGGGTGAGGAGATGTGTGTGGATTTGGGTGGTGGATAGTGTGTTATGTGTGGGTATGATTTGTGTGATATGTGTGCGGGGATGTATATGGGTGGGGGATATGTGTGGGTGGGTATGAGATGTGTTGGTGGTTGGGGTAAGTATGTGTGTGTGGTGGGGGTGTGTGGGTGGAGGATGTTGGAAAGGATGGAGAGATGTGGTGTGGGTGGGGAATTGTGCGAGGGGGTGTATGAGTGGCTGAGGGATGTGTAGGTGGGTGAGGGATGTGTGTGGGTGGGGGATGTGTGCCAATTGCATTTCATTGCGGCATGGAATGCTCATATCGTGAATATTGCGAACTGGTCAATGATTCGCATCATAAACCTGCCATGTTTTCACAATGTTTATTACTTGATAGTCGGATTTGTGCCAAATGATATGGGTGGCGTCTAACTTCTGGTGAGTCACCATCACATGTTTGTGGTTATGTTCCTATATTTATTTAGTATTATTTGGTGTCTTCCAGGCAATTATCGTTACTTTCACAGACAGCCTAAGATTTAGAGTATCATCCCAACATCGTTGCTCCCAACTTACAAGGAGGCTTCAAATGAAAACCTTAAAATGTTTGTTTGTGGTTGAATATATTCTGAGAAAAACAAACATATATTGTTCGAAGTAGTTAATAATGCGTTCAATGCAAGTCATGCAGTGTCGATAAAGTGAATGCATTCCAGTAGCCAACAAAGCTAGTGGTCGCGTGTGTAACAACTCATGCACCACCTGCTGTACATCTTCATCTGACTGAACATGTTCTATCCCTACCTACTCAATCCTTGCTGGACTGACATACATGTATCATCATACAGGACTATCATTCACCGATGAATGTATATAGGTTTCACCCGTTCATTGATCAAATTATGATGACAGAACTCTGTTCGTATTTGGTGCATGTCACATAAGGGCAGCCATCATTAAACTCCCTCCATAACGTCAAGGTGTTTGTCTGCACCCTGATGACACGTGATTAAGACTCTCGATATCGTTAATAACAATATTGACAGGATTCAAGACAATGGCATGGTTATTGTCATTTCTATCACACTTCTAATGTTTGGTAAGCGCCACCCAAAATTCGGCGCTAACAGAAAGCAGCTTGTACCGTCTGCTGTCATTACGGTTGCTCATTCATTCATTTAGTAGCATGTCCTTTGCAGAACCTCGCTCCCATAACAACCTTCCGGAAAGCTTCTCGATCACAAGCAAGATGTCCCGCGTCTGATACACCCATCTGGAGATCATCCGCCACATCCTGCACCCATCTTCTCTTTGGCCTTCCTCTTCCTCTCTTCCCAGGCATATACCCTTCCATTATTGTTTTCTCCAAACCTTCGTGACGTTTCAAGTGACCAAAATACTTCAATGTTCTTTGTTTTATCGTCTTTAATAGCCATCCCTCCTCAATATTCAACTCTTGAAGTATGGATGCATTTGTTCTTTTCTTTACCCAAGATATTCTTAGAACTCGTCTATAACATTTATATTCAAAGGCATTTATACGGTTGCTCAGTCATATCTAATTAAGATCTGACTCAGATGATGATATCATATTTAGACATATTAGTCTCACTGTCCACTAACATTATTTTAATGGCGCTAACAGAAATAAGCTTATTTCTGTTAGCGCCATTAAAATAAAGTTTGAATAAACTATACTACAGAAAATGAGGCAACGAGGGGACACAAATATAATAAAATCCCATATTATGGCGGTCAGCACGGGAGATAACGACAGCTATTTAATCATATTACAAAAACATTGTATGTTTATTTAAAAACAATATTTCAAACATTTTACTTGCCCTTTTTCATAGAAGCTGTCCGTCATTTATGAAATAAAACAATCTTTTTATTTGCTTTTTACTATCTTATATTAATCTATTGTATAATATCGTACACAACACTAGTTTACTTAACGAGTGAAACGTCTGAGCAGCAAATAACTGCTTAACAGCACTATTTTTAGTGTAAACTGGTTTTATCATTTTTGGCAGGTACACACGTGTACCTTGTAATTGTAAACGCGAAGGTGTAAACCGCCAGGGATATAGTAACCAACAATAATATACAGAAGCACATTAACAACGCACCACTTGTATAATCCAGGAACACAGTGTGAAATGTAAATATAATTGTTTACAGATTTGGAATCTTTATTCATTTTCCTATACATCCATGCTGGTAATTAATTTGTACATTTGATTGTTATGAAATGTATTGCATTATGTGCAGGCAAAATAGAAAACCAGAAGTGCAACCAATAAAACAATGCATATATATATATATATATATATATATATATATATATATATATATATATATATATATATATATATACTAGACGACCCGGCCCGGCTTCGCCTAGCACCTAGCGGGGAGCATCTCATTTAATTCATATTCGGCCTCTACTCCCGTTCCCGTTCTCAAAAAAAGACGACCCGTCCCGGCTTCGCCGACACCTGGTGGGAAGCGTCTCATTTAATTCATATTCGGCCCCTGCTCCCGTTCCCAAAAATAGAAGGCCGGCCTCGCCCATCCCCTGGCAGGGAACGTCTCATTTAATTCATATTCGGCCCCTGCTTCCGTTCTCAAAAAAGACGACCCGGCCCGGCTTCGCCCAGCTCTGGCGGGGAGCGTCTCATTTAATTCATATTAGTAGTCATATAAGCTCCCGTTCCCGTTCTTGGAAATATCGCGAACAGATTGGAAGAGAACACTCTTCATCCCAATAACTAAATTGGGCAATCTGAAACTACTGAACGTAAATTTACCAAGATATCACGAAAACCCAATAAATGCTGGGATGACTGTATAGATGTCGAAGAGACATAAAAAGATGAGTTAGAAAATTTTCACGTATTTAAAATAGATGCATCATTTTATGAAACCTTTGAAAATGCCTTAAAGATCTTATCATTATATATTATAACGCAAATGCCTGTAGATAACTGTAGATAAACATTTTATTCATTGAGAAAAAAGCAACAATGATTTAAATTACACATATTGCAATGCTACTAAAAGTTATGTCCTTTGATATAACTTTCCTTAAGTTAAGTCCCCTTGCTATATAACAATTATAATGTAATGAAGAAAATAAATTTTATTGTGTAAATAACTGGTTGTAAACTAACAAACTATGCCAGTTGGCAGCATGGGAATGAGAAGAATATGTGTAGAATATTTCTTCTCAATCGGATCGACCGTACGCGAATGCATAAATAACATACATACGGATATACATTGTATTATATATATATAATTCATTCATTCATTCATTCATTCATTCATTCATTCATTCAGTAGCACGTCCTTTGCAGTCGCTCCCATAACTACCTTCCTGAAAACCTCTATATCATAAGCAAGATGTCCCGCGTCCGATACACCCATCTGGAGATTATCCGCCACATCATGCACCCATCTTCTCTTTGGCCTTCCTCTTCCTCTCTTCGCAGGCATATACCCCTCCATTATTGTTCTCTCCAAACTTTCGTGACGTTTCAAGTGACCAAAATATTTCAATTTTCTTTGTTTTATCGTCTTTAATAACCAACCTATTGGAACAAAAAGCTAGACCCTAGTCGAACAACAGTTAAGCAATGTACAATTCGGTTTTCGGAAAGGTAAAAGTTGCACTGATGCACTATTTATATTTAGACAAATATATGAAAAAAACTATCGAATATAGTGGCCAGCAGAATATTGTGTTTGTAGATCAGGAAAAGGCTTTCGATAGAGTAAGCAGATACAAATTATGGAATATCCTTGAAGACTATGGGATACAAGGGCATTTGCTAGAAAACATCATAGCCATGTACCACACGAGACGAAATGCAGTAGAAACACAAGAAGGAATATCAGATACATGAGTGAGACAGGGATGTGTGCTCTCTCCTCTGCTATTTAATGTCTACATGGATATAATATCCAAAGAAGCATGCCTTGACAGAACAGATTCAGAAAATTTAGAGCTCTTTACTCCAGATGAAACAACTGATCCACGGGCAATAAATGAACTTCTATTTGCAGACGATCATTGCCTGTTTTACAGCGATGAGGGCAGACTACAACATCATATTAATAATCTGAGTTCAACCTGTAGCAGATACAATATGAGTATAAACACAGCCAAAACCGAAGTAATGCAAGTTAGCAGATCGCCGGACACATTTAGCATACAGATAAATGGCACAACTCTGAAACAAGTTAAAGAATTCAAGTATCTTGGAAGTATGATCACAGAAGATGGCAGATTGGATAGAGAAATCGAAATCAGACGTCAAACAGCTAGTGCACTTACATATCAACTATCACCCTTACTTAAACGCCCAAATATACCCATGTCCGCAAAACGACAGATAATAAACAGCATATTCACACCAACCCTTTGCTACCAATCTACAACCTGGACTTTATTCAAATCACATCTTCGTAAAATCAACACCTGCGAGATGAGATGCCTGAGGAGAGCTGCCAACCTAAGATTCCGAGACCGAGTAAGAAATGCTGTTATCGGACAGACTGTGGGATCAACACCTTGTGCCACATTTATAGAAATGCACAAGATCAAGTGGTTTGGCCATGTCGTTAGACTGCAACACCAACAACTACCATCACTGGGCTTACATCTAACATCATCTGAGACAAGACCAAGATGACGCCCAAGAAGACAATTGATTGACGACATCAAAGACATTGTACAATCACACGGAATGACACTATCCAGTGCCTCCCATCGGGCTCTGGAACGCAAATTATTCATCCCCACGCCGCTTGACGGCAGAAGTGGAAGATGATGATGATGATGACGATGATGATGATGATGTTGATGATGATGATGATGATGATGATGATGATGTTGATGATGATGATGATGATGATGATGATGATGATGATGATGATGATGATGATGATGATGATGATGATGATGATGATGATGATGATGATGATGACTAATAAATATGTTTGATTCTCAGTTATGTTTTATTTTCTTCAAACAAATAAATAAACCTATTTCTTGTCTTGTTTTTAAACATGAAACCAGGCAAGCGTCTGACCACGATTTCACCACCTACTGGGAAGCTACGATGTGGTCGAAGCATAAGCTCGCTTGCTTGTTTACTTTAGCAAACAAAATTAGGTGCGTGGCCCGGCAGGACATATTATTTCTGAAATTTGGCCCGCCTACTGAAAAGGTTGGTCAGCTCTGGTTTACATGGTAGGCCACTTCTTCTGGTTCCATTTGCTTGTTGTGGCCTAGCGTCATTTGGTAGCCTTGTTATTTGGTCGACCCCTACCACTTGCTGTTTTATAATGACATCTAACGATGTTTTAACCCCACACTTCAGTCCTGATTTCTTCATGTCTGGTTTTGTCTCTTCTTGACGAGTGGCGACAATAAAGATGATGATGATGATGATGATGAGGGTGGTGATGATGATGATGATGATGATGATGGCGACGACGACGACGACGATGACGACGACAATGATGACGACGACAATGATGATGATGATGATGATGATGATGATGATGATGATGATGATGATGATGATGATGAATGCAGTCACAATTTTTAAGTGCATTTTTGAGACATACATTAAAAACTTGGTGAAAACTGGCGCGATCGAAGGGAAGAGAACAAAGGGAGGGCAGAGCAGCATGTATATGGATAGCTTTGCCACGTAGCATGGTCGAGACATGAACACTGAGCTGATCTACGACTCTGGTAATCGAGTGAGCTGGCGAAACCTGACCACCCATGCTTATCGGCATGGAACATGATGATGATGAACCGTAATGCGATGAGAAGGATGATTATCAGAAAATATTGGTATAAATCTTTGAAAAACCGCCCATGTGTATCGACCGCCATTTCGAAACACTTGTTCAGCCAAAAACATTCTTTCTTCGGTGACAACACAATTCATTTCGGAGTGCAAAGAATTACTCCAGCAGACGCCACTTATCCGTTGCACATTCATTTACAAACGGGTCGGCCACTTAACTAGGCAACCAGTTAACACTATACCACAACAAGCAAAGATGAATAGACCAAATGGAACCAGAAGAAGAGACCGAATATGTAAACGATGGACAGAGGGAATGGGAGAGTCTATGAACATCTCGATATATGAAGCCCATACAGGACACTTTACAGGTGTTTCTTCTTTACCTCGACATGGTGCAAGAGGAACAAGTTGAGAAATGGAGAAATAACAAAACAACAATCATAATCGTCATGGTAATAATTTCGCTACTGTTTTGGTTACTGCCATTACGCATTGCAATATGTATCTCCAGTCAGGCTACTGCTTTAGTTGCTGTCATGTCGAGTTACAATCTGTGTCTCCAGTAAAGCTACTAATATAGTCAATGCCATGTTAGTCTGCAATCTCTGTATCCAGCCAGGCTACTGCTTTAGTTACTGTATTGTAGAGTTATAATCTCTGTCTAATGTCAGGCTACTACTTTAGTAAATGCCATGTTAGGTGTCAATCTCTGTCTCCAGTGAGACTACTGCTTTAGTTACTGTCATGTCGGGCTACACTCTCTGTCTCCAGTAAGACTACTGCTTTAGTTACTGTCATGTCGGGCTACACTCTCTGTCTCCAGTAAGACTACTGCTTTAGTTACTGTCATGTCGGGCTACACTCTCTGTCTCCAGTGAGACTACTGCTTTAGTTACTGTCATTAAAGACGTTCCAGTATGACAGTACAGGGCAAGATGTGGTGAGTAAAATAAGACGTGACAAGCGCAGAACGTTTCAGGGCAGGAAAAAACAGCTGGGAGCAGCCACCGTGGTGGAGTTTCGAGGTGGAGACGGCTTGGGTGGATAAGCGTAGTGCTGTAAGGAGATGGCAAAATGCCAAGAAGAACAGAGCTGGTCATCCTAGTCCCTGCTTGCACTTAGAAAGAGAGATGCACACAAAAGTAAGCTATTTCAAAATAACTGGTCACGGTGGTTAAAAGCGAAAAATGGGCAGAGGTGTGTCAAAGAGTAAGCACAGACAAGTCACTGAAATTGTTCTGGCGACTACATAAAAGCATGAGTGGTGTAGTCAAGAATAAGAGCATTTCTGACTTCCAAGGTGCTGACCTCATCTGGCAGAAGACTGACGAGGACAAGGGCAAAGCCCTCTTTGAACGCTACCTTGAGCAGAGCAACCAGACAGACATGGGAGGTCGAAATCTGGCCAAGGAGGTCACCTCAGACAGATGCAAGGTCCAGAACACTTCGGATGAAGACACAGTGACAGTGAAAGAAATCAAGGCTGTGCTTCGACGATCAAAAAACAGTGCTCCAGGTCCTGATGGCATAAGATACGACGACATAAATAGGTGTACCGACAATGAGCTAGAGAAACTAGCAGACATGTACAACAACAGTATAGGGAGTGCTAGCATCAAGGAGGAATGGTTACACAGCTATCTGATTCCCTTGCCGAAGCCTGACAAAGACCACAAAAAAATTCAGGGATATCGAATTATAACCATGCAGAATACAATAGGCAAGCTGCTGGAGAAGGTAATTGCCAGGAAAATATCAAGCCAACTAGAGAGGCAAGGTGTTTTCCCACCTACCCTGGGTGGGTACCGTCCAAAAAGAGAAACCTGGGCCAATGCAGCAGTCTTTGCCCATGATGTCTATGAAGGTTTCCACTCAGGCACTGAAACCGTTGCTGCAGCGATTGATCTTGAGGACGCATACAACAGAGTACCACTGGATTTTTTAATGTTTCAGCTTCTTGAACTAAACGTAAGTCCATTCCTCCTTAGTTGGATCGCTGCAGCCCTCTTCCAACGGAAAGTAGTTTTTAGATGTGGCAGTTGGACTTCGGAACCAACAACAATATATCCTGGCCTACCACAGGGATCACCATTATCTCCGGTACTGTTCAACGCCTACACAGTGAGAATCACCAGTGAGCAGATCACTGGACCTGGCAGGACATTGTCATATGCCGATGATGTTTTAGTGTATCGTCAGGGTAAGGATAGAGAGGAGGTTGCTGGGGAACTACAAACCGAACTCAATCGCATAAGTACTTGGTGTGATGAAGCTGGGGCAATGGTCAACCCAACAAAGGCAACAGTGACTTGGTTCTCGTTGAATAATCATATTGTCAACAATCCAACACCAACTGTAATGCTGTGTTCAGAGACGGTGGAAAGAACTCAGGCAATGAATTACCTGGGGATACGGTTTGATCGAAGCCTTGCTTATAATGTGCACATAGACCAGGTGATAACAAAGGCCAAGCGGGGTTTGGCAGCGATGCGGGTGATGGCGGCAGCAAACTGTGAGCAGCGCCATCTATGTCTTCTGTACGAGGGGCTGGTCATGTCTGTTTTGGAGTATGCAATGGCAATCTTGACTCTCAGCCATAAGCAGATAGAAAGGATGGAAAGGATACAGAATGAAGCTATGCGCATTATTCTTGGATGTACAAGAGATACAGCATGCAGGGCGATGCGCTACCTTCTTGATTTTCCAACCATTGAAGAGAGAATACAAGTTTGCAGGGCACGCGCCTACCTCAGAATTAACGCAAACACACAACATCCACTGCATAGTGAAATTAGGAAGGTGAAGGGCAGCAGGTTAAAAAGAGGACGGTCGTGGATGGGTCAAGCCGAAGACATTCTTCAACAGGTGTGTTCACTTGAGGACTTAGAACCTGGCGAGGAGTGGGTGCAAGTGCCAACAGACTTCTGCACATCCTTTTCAGTTTGCATCCAACTAGATAGAAAATGCAGACAAGAAAATCCACTTCTTTCCTTAGCGACTCAATGAACATGATCAAGAGGATAGAGGAGGGGTCGATCCGAAGAGAATGGTTGCTGCCTCTGAAGCGGTCTCGGCTGGCAAAGATTAGTTTCATCTTCGTGCCAGGGCATGCTGGAGTGCAAGGAAATGAGCGGGCTGACAAGCTCGCAGGTGAGGCTACTGTGGAGGGCGGACGTGCCATGGACCAGGCTGACATTCTGAATGCTCTACGTGATGTGAGACTTTTGCGAGAACCAAGTGATGACTGAGAATCTACAACAATGGCCAGACTGCGAGAGCAGCAAATTAAAAGAGGGGTGGCCAAACAAGAACACTACGCAGGAAGCCAAAGAAGATTGATAAACCAACACAGAACTGGCGTCGTTAGCCGCTACACGCTGCGGTATTTGCTGAGGAGGGGATCCGAGCACTTATGGACTGAATGGTTCGATGTGCAACGAGGATGATCTGTCGACTAACTAACTAACTAACAACTAACATGGTGGGCTACACTCTCTGTCTCCAGTAAGACTACTGCTTTAGTTACTGCCATGTAGGGCTACACTCTCTGTCTCCAGTGAGACTACTGCTTTAGTTACTGTCATGTCGGGTTACACTCTCTGTCTCCATTGAGACTACTGCTTTAGTTACTGTCATGTCGGGCTACACTCTCTGTCTCCAGTAAGACTACTGCTTTAGTTACTGCCATGTCGGGTTACACTCTCTGTCTCCAGTGAGACTACTGCTTTAGTTACTGTCATGTCGGGCTACACTCTCTGTCTCCAGTAAGACTACTGCTTTAGTTACTGTCATGTCGGGCTACACTCTCTGTCTCCAGTGAGACTACTGCTTTAGTTACTGTCATGGTGGGCTACACTCTCTGTCTCCAGTAAGACTACTGCTTTAGTTACTGCCATGTAGGGCTACACTCTCTGTCTCCAGTGAGACTACTGCTTTAGTTACTGTCATGTCGGGTTACACTCTCTGTCTCCAGTGAGACTACTGCTTTAGTTACTGTCATGTCGGGCTACACCCTCTGTCTCCAGTGAGACTACTGCTTTAGTTACTGTCATGTCGGGCTACACTCTCTATCTCCAGTAAGACTACTGCTTTAGTTACTATCATGTCGGGCTACACTCTCTGTCTCCAGTGAGACTACTGCTTTAGTTACTGTCATGTCGGGCTACACTCTCTGTCTCCAGTGAGACTACTGCTTTAGTTACTGTCATGTCGGGCTACACTCTCGGTCTCCAGTAAGACTACTGCTTTAGTTACTGTCATGTCGGGCTACACTCTCTGTCTCCAGTGAGACTACTGCTTTAGTTACTGTCATGTCGGGCTACACTCTCTGTCTCCAGTAAGACTACTGCTTTAGTTACTGTCATGTAGAGTTATAATCTCTGTCTCCTGTCAGGCTGCTACTTTAGTAAATGCCATGTTAGGTGTCAATCTCTGTCTCCAGTAAGACTACTGCTTTTGTTACTGTCATGTAGAGTTATAATCTCTGTCTCCTGTCAGGCTGCTACTTTAGTAAATGCCATGTTAGGTGTCAATCTCTGTCTCCAGTAAGACTACTGCTTTAGTTACTGCCATGTCGGGCTACACTCTCTGTCTCCAGTGAGACTACTGCTTTAGTTACTGTCATGTCGGGCTAAACTCTCTGTCTCCAGTGAGACTACTACTTTAGTTACTGTCATTTCGGGCTACACTCTCTGTCTCTAGCCAAGCTATATCTTTACAAGAATCGATGTCCTAAATTGAACAAAAGTGTCAAATGCTATGCTCGGACTAACCCTTCCAGGAGTTTCCTCTGTCTGACCTGCTGCACTTTTTCTTCTTGATCTCACCGTGCAGTGGATGCTGTGAACTCACTGACTCTCTGGTAGACGCCATGTCACATGATACATGATTATGGTGATGATATATTTCAAAATATCAACCTCAATGTTCACTAATATTTTGTTGTCTATTTCTGTTTTCGCAAAAATGTGCATAACAAAATTAAAATAAAATTTGAAAACACTGTAATACAGGAAATTACGCTATAAAGGGATACAAATATAATCTAAATCCAAATTAAGGCCGGCGCGAGATAACTATAGCTATTTATTGATATAAAATATACGGAGATTATTTAATTTTTTTTAAACATATGTGTCGCATTTTATTCTCTCTTTTCTTGGAAGGCCTCTAGCAATTATGTTATCAAGCAATCTATTTATTTTATTTTGATGATCTTGTATAAATCTTTAAACGATTTTTAAAATTTTATAATATCGAACACTATATTTCTTTACTTAAAGAGTGATAGGTCCGAACAATTATCTACTTTACTGCAGTGTCTTGAAGAAGCCTTGATCTCTATCATTTTTGACAGGTGCACGTGTGTACATTGTAATTTTAAACGCGAAATTGTAAACATGTTGCGATGGCAACACCTGAGCTATGGATATGTTTCCAAAGAACAAATAATTCATGGTAGTGGTGAAAAGAAGCACACAAAAAGTCCTAATAAAGTTAACAAGTAAGAATCATGTAATAGTAACCAGCGAGGGTAATGAAAATGTGTAATGTCCAGGCCAGATATGTCACACCAGTGACCATCATTGTGTAGAAAGTATACGGCAAAGAATTTACAACAATCTGTGCCACTTGGCGTTACACTACACTTAGATATACGAGGGGATTTCAAATGAAAACATTAGAAGTGTGATACACATTACAATAGCCATGTCATTCTCTTGCAACCTGTCAATATTGTTGTTAACACGTTAAGAGTGTTGAGCAAGTGCGATCGCGGCGCACACGAACATAGCGACGTCATAAGGACATTTTAAAGATGGCCGCCCCACTTTTCACATGCACCAAAAAAGAGCTGGGATCTCTTTTGCGTAGTTTGTTCAGTGAAGGGGTTAAACCTACAGGAACTCATGGTGAATGAAGGTCTAGTATGGTGAAGCATGCCTGACAGTCCAACAAGTGTATAAGCGGAATAGGAAGTTTCAAAGCATGACTTCTGTGACTGACTGCTATTCACGACCGGATCAGGCACATAGAGTAGTGACCCCAGAGTGGATTTGTCTACAGGTATCCAAACACTTTATCGCTGCTGGGGAACTTGAATGCAATGGAGACTTCGTCGAAAACATTACACATTTGTTGTGTACTTTTTCAGAATATATTCACCCCCCCCCCCCCCACACACACACACACACACAATAAATAAATAAATAAATAAATAAATAAATAAATAAATAAAATTACATTATAAGTTTATTTCAAGCCCGCTCGTAACTTGGGAGCAGGGATAGTGGATGAGACTATACTTGCCGAAATCTGAGACTGGCTGCGAACATAAGCAACGACAAATGCCTGGAAGACACCAAAGAAAGTACAAGTCTAATAAACATAGCAACAGAAACACACAAATGTAATGGTGATTCACCAGACGTTAAACAACATTAGGATAATTTAACACAACCCTAGCAATCAAGAAATAAACATTATGAAAACATTGCAGTTTTGTGATGTGAGTCTTTGACCAGTTCGCAATCATCATGACGTGAGCATTCTCTGCCGCGATGACTTGCATGCTGAATGTTTCCTGTCTCGTGTTGTGAGACCTTGAGCGCTAGAACTGAAATGTTACAGAACCATGATTATATGACCGTGGACTAGCTGACATACAAATCGATAGACTACACAATCTGAGCATTTAAGACAACTGACTGATGAATAACGCCATGTCTGAGGAACCGAAACATGTCGGCCATACTGAAGGTGGCGGTGATTGAGAACGACCAGCAATGGAAGGCGTGGCTCCTGCAATAAGAAGAACCGACGGATCAGAACACAGGTGGAGACAGGAACTTACAGACAACTGGGGCATTGACATGAGTGGTATTAATCATCATCATGTGTGGGCAGTCATGTTTCGCCATCTCACGTGACAACAAGAGTCGTAGAAAAGCTATGTGTTCTTGTTACTTCAATATCACATAGCCAAGCCATTCGGGTATTTACTTTTCGGCCTTTCCATTGTTTTTCCCTCAATCTTGCCAGTTATCAAAGTATGGATGTATCTGCACTTGATCTGGCCAGGGAGTAGAGCCGGTCTCTCTGGCCGAGGTGTTACAATACTTTCTCCGTAATCCCGTTTATCCACGCAGGCTCTCGCAGCCCGCGAGAAATTTTGCGGTTCTAACCGCGCTCGTGACTTGCGGGATAATGAGCCGGCCACTCAGAAAGCAATGGCAAACTACAGAGCGTAATCTTGACAAAGAGATCAAATATCAGCTGAAAGATGCAGATGTTGAAAGCGATGTAAAGGACATGCAAACATTTAATTTAATGTAATTTATTTATAACATTTATATGGTCTGTCTGTCTGTCTGTCTGCTTGTCTGTCTGTCTGTCTGTCTGTATGTCTGTCTGTCTGTCTGACCCGGCCCGGCTTCGCCCAGCTCCTGGTGGGGAGCATCTCATTTAATTCATATAAGTAGTCATATAAGTTCCCGTTCCCGGCTGTCTGTGTGTCTGTCTGTCTGTCTGACACGGCCCGGCTTCGCCCAGTCCGTGGCGGGGATCTGTCTGTCTGTCTGTCTGTCTGTCTGTCTGTCTGTCTGAGCTATATAGAACAATACTGAGTGACTGTGAAAAATAGGTACAATGCGATAGCTAAAATACAGAATATAAATGAACAATGGGAAATGTTAAGTGACTCCATTCATCAAACTAGCAAAGAAGTATTACCGGAGAGAGGCAAAATAGCTAAGAAAAAAATGGATGAATGAAGAAATCTTAAAACTGATGGACAAAAGAAAACAGAGTAAAAATGACAAACAAGAATACGCTAAGATAAATAAAGAAATAAAAGTAAATGTTGGAAGGCTAAAGAAATTTGGTTAAACGAGCAATGCAAAAAAATTGAATTAAATTCCATTAATGATACAAAAAATATGTACAGACAAATCAGTGAGCTTACAGGAAGAAAAATAAGAATAAATACAAGGGTGTTTGAAATCAAAAACAGGAAAGATATTATTAGAGGAAGGCGCTATAATGAAGAGGTGGAATGAGTATATAAGAGAATTATATGACGGAGAAAGGGAAGAATTAACAGAAGATAGTAACTTAGAAGGTCCACCTATTCTGAAAGAAGAAGTCGCTGACGCTATGAAACGTATGAAGAAAGGAAAAACAGCTGGGCCAGATGAAATCACAATAGAAGAATTAGAAGTATTGGGAGAATTTGGAGTAGATATATTAACCAATATGTTGAATGATATTTACAGCAGTGGATACTTACCCAGTGATATGCTGAAATCTGTATTTATAGCTATACCAAAAAGACCTGGAGCAATTGATTGTGAAGATTTTCGTACAATTAACCTTATAAACCATATCACTAAGCTTCTACTCAGAATCATAATGAGAAGAAACAAAAATAAAATAAAAATGGAAATTAGTGAAGAACAGTATGGATTTGTGGAAGGAAAGCGCACAAACAATGCAATTTATACATTACGGACACTAATAGAAAGGTCAATAGAGAAACAGAGAGACATATATTTATGCTTCATAGATTATACTAAGGCATTTGATAAAGTAAAACATGATGAACTGATTAAAATGTTGGAAGATATCAACATTGATGGAAAAGATTTAAGAATAATAAAGAATGTTTACTGGAACCAAGTAGCAGCAATTAAAATGGGAAATAAAGAGGGTAGTTACGAACAGATAAAGCTAGGAGTACGACAGGGGTGTGTCTTGTAACCAGATCTTTTCTCCCTCTATAACGAAGTAATAATGAGAGAGATCAAAGAGATGCCAGGAATACTATTTGGAGGTTATAATATAAATAATATACGCTATGCAGATGACACAGTATTGGTGGCGGATAATTCAACAGACCTACAACAATTATTAGACGTTGTAGTAACAGAGAGTGCAAGGGAAGGACTCTCCTTGAATATCAAGAAAACAGTAACAATGGTAATATCAAAGAAAATGGTGACACCAAAATGTGACATAGAAATAGAAGGAACAATTTTTAACCAAGTGGATAATGTTAGATACCTAGGGACATTTGTAACATCAGATGGAAGATGTACAACAGAGATTAAGAGCTGAATAGGGCAAGCAAAAGCCGCATTTCAGAAAATGAAGAGTAACGTATGCAACACGTCACTATCACTGAATGTAAGAAAGAGAGAGCTGAAATGCTATGTAGAACCAGTTTTGCTGTATGGCAGTGAATCGTGGTATGTAAATTAACAAATTAAGAAGGAATTAGAAGCAACAGAGATGTGGTTCCAGAGGCGAATGTTGCAAATTCCCTGGACTGCCAGAGTAACTAACAACGACTGTCTGAAACAAGCTAATGAAACTAGAACATTACATAAAACAATAAGAAAAAGACAAACAGCTTTCTTCGGTCACGTGATGAGAAGAGAGGCATTGGATAACATCGTGACAACTGGAAAGATCGAGGGGAAATGAGGCAGAGTCAGACCAAGAGAAATTATGATGGATGGATTGAGACGGTGGCACGGAGGAATATCAGCAGCAGAGTTGATCCAGAAACCAAAGACCGAGATCTGTGGAGAACCATGAAAGCCTACGCAAGCTGGCAGGGCACTTGATGATGATGATGATGTGTGTGTGTGCGTGTAAGTGTGTGAGAATGCGGATGTGTATGTGTCAGTGTGTGTGTGTGAGAGTATAGGTGTGTGCGTGCGTGTGTGTGGGTGTGTATGTTCGTGTGGGTGTGTATGTGGGTGTGGGTGGGTGTGGGTGGGTGTGTGGGTGTGTATGGGTGTGTGTGTGTGTGTGTGGGTGTGTGTGGATGTGTGTGTGTGTGCGTGTGTGTGGGTGTGTATGTGGGTGTGGGTGGGTGTGGGTGTGTGGGTGTGGGTGGGTGTGTGTGTGGGTGTGTGTGAGCGCACTTGTGTGTGTGTGTGTGTGTGTGTGTGTGTGCTGTCGACCATTGGTTACCGATGTTGATTATTGGAGACTCCACTAACACAGGAAACGGGTATCCCCGCCCAGGACACTTCGGATGAAGACACAGTGACAGTGAAAGAAATCAAGGCTGTGCTTCGACGATCAAAAAACAGTGCTCCAGGTCCTGATGGCATAAGATACGATGACATTAATAGGTGTACCGACAATGAGCTAGAGAAACTAGCAGACATGTACAACAACAGTATAGGGGGTGCTAGCATCAAGGAGGAATGGTTACACAGCTATCTGATTCCCTTGCCGAAGCCTGACAAAGACCACAAAAAAATTCAGGGATATCGAATTATAACCATGCAGAATACAATAGGCAAGCTGCTGGAGAAGGTAATTGCCAAGAAAATATCAAGCCAACTAGAGAGGCAAGGTGTTTTCCCACCCACCCTGGGTGGGTACCGTCCAAAAAGGGAAACCTGGACCAATGCAGCAGTCTTTGCCCAGGATGTCTATGAAGGTTTCCACTCAGGCACTGAAACCGTTGCTGCAGCGATTGATCTTGAGGACGCATACAACAGAGTACCACTGGATTTTTTAATGTTTCAGCTTCTCGAACTAAACATAAGTCCATTCCTCCTTAGTTGGATCGCTGCAGCCCTCTTCCAACGGAAAGTAGTTTTTAGATGTGGCAGTTGGACTTCGGAACCAACAACAATATATCCTGGCCTACCACAGGGATCACCATTATCTCCGGTACTGTTCAACGCCTACACAGTGAGAATCACCAGGGAGCAGATCACTGGACCTGGCAGGACATTGTCATATGCCGATGATGTTTTAGTGTATCGTCAGGGGAAGGATAGAGAGGAGGTTGCTGTGGAACTACAAACCGAACTCAATCGCATAAGTACTTGGTGTGATGAAGCTGGGGCAATGGTCAACCCAACAAAGGCAACAGTGACTTGGTTCTCGTTGAATAATCATATTGTCAACACTCCAACACCAACTGTAATGCTGTGTTCAGAGATGGTGGAAAGAACGCAGGCAATGAATTACCTGGGGATACGGTTTGATCGAAGCCTTGCTTATAATGTGCACATAGACCAGGTGATAACAAAGGCCAAGCGGGGTTTGGCAGCAATGCGGGTGATGGCGGCAGCAAACTGTGAGTAGCGCCATCTATGTCTTCTGTACGAGGGGTTGGTCATGTCTGTTTTGGAGTATGCAATGGCAATCCTGACTCTCAGCCATAAGCAGATAGAACGGATGGAAAGGATACAGAATGAAGCTATGCGCATTATTCTTGGATGTACAAGAGATACAGCATGCAGGGCGATGCGCTACCTTCTTGGGTTTCCAACCATTGAAGAGAGAATACAAGATTACAGGGCACGCGCCTACCTCAGAATTAACGCAAACACACAACATCCACTGCATAGTGAAATTAGGAAGGTGAAGGGCAGCAGGTTAAAAAGAGGACGGTCGTGGATGGGTCAAGCCGAAGACATTCTTCAACAGGTGTGTTCACTTGAGGACTTAGAACCTGGCGAGGAGTGGGTGCAAGTGCCAACAGACTTCTGCACATCCTTTTCAGTTTGCATCCAACTTGACAGAAAATGCAGACAAGAAAATCCGACTGCTGTTGAGGCTGAAGTACAAGCGTTGATTTTCGAGAATTCGCTAGACGGTGACGCGGTCATCTACACAGATGGGTCGGTCGTCCGACATGTGAGAAGCTCATGGGCCTTTACAGCTCGGGCCGGAGGGAGAATTGTGAAGGAGGACTCTGGTGCCTTTACTGAAACCACAAGTAGCCTGACCATGGAAGTCATGGCAGTAAGTAAATCAATAACATGGCTCGAGACACAGACATTCACTAGGGCTTGTTTCCTTAGCGACTCAATGAACATGATCAAGAGGATAGAGGATTGGTCGATCCGAAGAGAATGGTTGCTGCCTCTGGAGCGGTCTCGACTGGCAAAGATTAGTTTCATCTTCGTGCCAGGGCACGCGGGAGTACAAGGAAATGAGCGGGCTGACAAGCTCGCAGGTGAGGCTACTGTGGAGGGCGGACGCGCCATGGACCAGGCCGACATTCTGAATGCTCTACGAGAAGTAAGACTTTTGCGAGAACCAAGTGATGACTGTGAATCTACAACAATGGCCAGACTGCGAGAGCAGCAAATTAAAAGAGGTGTGGCCAAACAAGAACACTACGCAGGAAGCCAAAGAAGATTGATAAACCAACACAGAACTGGCGTCGTTAGCCGCTACACGCTGCGGGATTTGCTGAGGAGGGGATCCGAGCACTTATGGACTGAATGGTTCGATGTGCAATGAGGATGATCTGTCGACTAACTAACTAACTAACGGATATCCCCGAAATATATTATTTGGTGTGGAGATCATCCGGTTAAAACACAACATCGCCATTGAATGTATCATATCCTTGTGTATCGTTTCCTTGTGTATCGTTTGTGGCATGCTGCACAGAACACCTTCCACACTATGTAAATACGTAACAAGTGTATGCATGTTTGCCACAGAACAATGTGTATACGGTACAGCTCTGATATAACTAACATATACGAGCTGTGGTCACCAATATATCCGGACAGCTGGACAACTCCCTCAGTAGCTGCCTGTTACGTCTGAGGTAAATACGCCTACATTAGTACATAACTGTGGTGGTTACATTTCTTCATTCCAACTGATTTCATGAACATACATAGGACCAATGACACCTGACATCACAGTCATGACAAGAAACTCCCACTGTTGTGAAACTACCTCCTCATAAAATTGGAGCACTTATAGTTCAGTATCCGGAGTCTGTAACTTAATGTAGTCGTTCAAGCTAATGTTTTGGGGAGTAACTTTCGCAGCAGGATTGTTTGTAATCTTTAGATGACTTCTGTATCGGAGATGTCTCTCTTAAATTATCCCGCGCGTCAGCTGAAAGATTACAAGTGACTTTATATACCAAAGCCTTTACTGATTGTGAGCGTGTGAGGTTTAGCACATTTGGTAGGAATGTAGGATCCATTTCTCGTATGCAGTATGAAAAATATTTCTGTTACTATCGTTGATATAATTTCAAGGCACATGAGAATGTACCAGCCAAAAATACTTTTCAGAAATAGACGTGTTTGCAATCATGAAACGGATATAAGACTTTATATATTACATTTAAATAAAGAAATCTTGTTGTCGCTTCTTAAACATTAAATGAAATGTCTTACTGTTAAATCTAAAGAAAAGTAGAACATATATTTAAAGTCCTACATATTTTCTAAAGTATATTATGCAATATTAAAAAAAGTAATAGGATTTCTGACAAAATATACAATTCATTTAAGATGGTGAATAGTTGTACACATTTATAATAACTTATCTGGTGTCCCTTGTAGCTTAATCTATGATTTATGTCCCTTTGATTAATATTTCCCATGCTAGATGTTCGTATTTATTGAAAATGTGCATTCTTATTTTACCTCAAATTATAGAGATCAACACGAGTTTCCATATTTATAATGCCACGCAGAAATGGATGTGCTCACATCTACAACGAGCGAAATGATGAAATGTGCCTGGCCTCTAATAACAGATGTAGAAAGGCGTGAATGCTGAGTGTTGGTGTTGCGAGTTGATTAGTTGCACATGGTCAACGCATCCAGTTATGTCGTAAATGTATGTACGCCACAATGGAACATATCGTTGATGGCGACTTCCTGTACATGCGGCAGATTTCAGCAATGTTAATGCTGCTCTCATATATTTTCGATGATTTCCTTCGTCAACTGGAGTGTGTTCCTGGCTTTCTTCTTCGATAGGCTACTGACTCTGGAAACTCTCTTTGCTTCCATGATGGATCTAACAGGAAAGGGTTAACCTATTAGGAAGTGATGCTCACACAACGAGAAACAACGCCAAACTGAGCAGAACAACGTGTGGGTACCGTTGTTTTAATTATCAGCGTCGCCCCGCGGGCACGCGGACGAAAATCAAGATACCGACGAAATCTGAGACAAATCTTTCGCGGAAATAGGATCCATGACAAACACCGACGGCAACGAAAACCTAGGTTTGGCTATATATATATATATATCCATCCATCATGTGCCATGCTGATAAGCGTGGGCTGTCATGTTTTGTTATCTCACTCGATCACCAGAGTCGTAGATCAGCTCCGTGTTCCTGTCTCGATCATGTCGATGAGTTTACAATACATGATATTCTTAGCATCTGTAAAGAAGGTAGTTTGCCATTGCTTTCCTTCCTAGCAGTGACCGTACTGGTTGATGACGGTAGCCACTGTCTCCCCCCCCCCCCCCCTCCTTCCAAAAAAAGAGATCCTCTGCCTACCTTCGTGAAGCTGGAGACCATAACCTACAACACGAAAAGTGTACACAGCAATGTGTTGGATTATCACACGCAATATATAGTGTACCATGTAGTCTAGCCTAGTCATTCCCCCGCTGACTGTTGGCAACGAGAAGCATACAAAGCAATTGTCAGAAAATGCCTCGGGGAGTCAAGAAATCGACGTGATCCTGACAAATATGTCCCACATAGAAAGAGTGGTCTATACAAATATCCCCCACATAGATAGAGTGGTCTATACAAATATCCCCACATAGATAGAGTGGTCTATACAGGTATCCCCCACGTAGAGTGGTCTATACAAATATCCCCCACATAGAGTGGTCTATACAAATATCCCCCACATAGAGTGGTCTATACAAATATCCCCCACATAGAGTGGTCTATACAAATATCCCCCACATAGATAGAGGGCTCTATACAAATATCCCCCACATAGATAGAGGGCTCTATACAAATATCCCCCACATAGATAGAGTGGTCTATACAAATACCCCCCACATAGATAGAGTGGTCTATACAAATATCCCCCACATAGAGTGGTCTAAACAAATATCCCCCACATAGAGTGGTCTATACAAATATCCCCCACATGGATAGAGAGCTCTATACAAATATCCCCCACATAGAGTGGTCTATACAAATATCCCCACATAGATAGAGTGGTCAATACAAATATCCCCAACATAGATAGAGAGCCCTATACAAATATCCCCCACATAGATAGAGTGGTCTATACAAATATCCCATACATAGAGTGGTCTATACAAATATCTCCCACATAGAGTGGTCTATATAAATATCCCCCACATAGAGTGGTCTATACAAATATCCCCCACATAGAGTGGTCTATACAAATATCCCCTACATAGAGTGGTCTATACAAATATCTCCCACATAGAGTGGTCTATACAAATATCCCCCACATAGAGTGGTCTATACAAATAACCCCCACATAGAGTGGTCTATACAAATATCCCCCACATAGATAGAGTGGTCTATACAAATATCCACCACATAGATAGAGGGCTCTATACAAATAACCCCCACATAGATAGAGTGGTCTATACAAATATCTCCCATATAGATAGAGTGGTCTATACAAATACCCCCCACATAGATAGAGGGCTCTATACAAATATCTCCCACATAGATAGAGTGGTCTATACAAATATCCCCCACATAGATAGAGTGGTCTATAGAGGGCTCTATACAAATATCCCCCACATAGATAGAGTGGTCTATACAAATATCCCCACATAGATAGAGTGGTCTATACAAAAATCCCCACATAGATAGAGTGGTCTATACAAATATCCCCACATAGATAGAGTGGTCTATACAAATATCCCCCACATAGATAGAGTGGTCTATACAAATATCCCCACATAATAGAGGGCTCTATACAAATATTCCCCACATAGATAGAGTGGTCTATACAAATATCCCCACATAGAAAGAGTGGTCTATACAAATATCCCCACATAGATAGAGTGGTCTATACACATATCCCCCACATAGATAGAGTGGTCTATACAAATATCACAACATAGATAGAGTGGTCTATACAAATACCCCCCACATAGATTGAGTGGTCTATACAAATATCCCCACATAGATAGAGTGGTCTATACAAATATCACCACATAGATAGAGGGCTCTATACAAATATCCCCGACATAGATAGAGTGGTCTATACAAATATCCCCACATAGATAGAGTGGTCTATACAAATATCCCCACATAGATAGAGTGGTCTATACAAATATCCCCCACAAAGATGGAGTGGTCTATACAAATATCCCCACATAGATAGAGGGCTCTATACAAATATTCCCCACATATATAGAGTGGTCTATACAAATAGCCCCACATAGATAGATGGCTCTATACAAATATCCCCCACATAGATAGAGTGGTCTATACAAATATCCCCCACATTTATAGAGTGGTCTATACAAATATCCCCCACATAGATGGAGTGGTCTACACAAATATCCCCCACATAGATAGAGTGGTCTATACAAATATCCTTTACATAGACAGAGTGGTCTATGCAAATATCCCCCACATAAATAGAGTGGTCTATATAATTATTTCCCATAAAGATAGAGTGGTCTATACAAATATCTCCCATATAGATCGAGTGGTCTATACAAATATCCCCCACATAGATAGAGTGGTCTATACAAATATCCCCCACATAGATAGAGTGTTCTATACACATATCCCCCACATAGATAGAGTGTTCTATACAAATATCCCCCACATAGATAGAGTGGTCTATACAAATATCCCCACATAGAGTGGTCTATACAAATATCTCCACATAGATAGAGGGCTCTATACAAATATCCTCAACATAGATAGAGATGTCTATACAAATATCCCCCACATAGATAGAGTGGTCTATACAAATATCTCCCACATAGCTAGAGTGGTCTATACAAATATCCCCAAAATAGATAGAGTGGTCTATACAAATATCCCCCACATAGATAGAGTGGTCTATACAAATATCTTCCACATAGATAGAGTGGTCTATACAAATATCTCCCACATAGATAGAGTGGTCTATACAAATATCCCCAAAATAGATAGAGTGGTCTATACAAATATCCCCCACATAGATAGAGTGGTCTATACAAATATCCCCAAAATAGATAGAGTGGTCTATACAAATATCCCCCACATAGATAGAGTGGTCTATACAAATATCCCCAAAATAGATAGAGTGGTCTATACAAATATCCCCCACATAGATAGAGGGCTCTATACAAATTTCCCCTACATAGATAGAGGGCTCTATACCAATATCCCCCACATAGATCGAGTGGTCTATACACATATCCCCCACATAGATAGAGTTGTCTATACAAATATCCCCACATAGATAGAGGGCTCTATACAAATATCCCCCACATAGATAGAGGGGTCTATACAAATATCCCCACATAGATAGAGTGGTCTATACAAATATCCCCCATATAGATAGAGTGGTCTATACAAATATCCCCCACATAGATAGAGTGGTCTATACAAATATCCTTTACATAGACATTTTCCGTGACAACCTCCTTGGAAGTCACTTGACATGCTGCGAAGTGAGGGTTCTTAGCCTTCGATTTGCAATCCCTCGTATTGTGAGAGGGTGACTTACAAATTGAACACCACTTCTCCGACCACGGTCGTTTTGGTGTAGAGCTTGAAGTGCTCTTGCTTCCCTCCTTCTTCTTCTCTGAACTATCCTCTGATTTTTGCACATAAGGTTCCCACTTTTTTGTTCCTGAGTTTTTGGCTTTCTTCTTGTCATGTTTCTCTTGACTTTTGGATTTGGTGGAAAGGTTTTCCCCTGCCTCCCCATGTACTTCGACGAACCGTTCTGCTAATTTAGTCACGAGGTCAATACGTTCCGCTCCTTGTTCTCCCAGGAACGTCCTGAGAGGTTTAGACATTTGCTTCTTCAGCTGGTCGACCACCATGAGTTCTTCCAGACTCTCATAGTCATGTGCGAACCCAGCCAAATCCATCCACTTATGAAGATAAGATTTTAGACGCAAACTGTAGGCGGCAAACAATTCCCCCGGTTCTCGTTTCGCTGCTCGAAATTGTTTCCGGTAGGTATGTGACGTAACCTCGAATCGTTTCAGCAGAGCCGTCTTTAATTCGTCATAATTGTTCTCATGTCCTGGTGGCAGGCGAGAATAAACCTCGTAGCCTGTCCCGCGTAATCCCTGGGATAGCTTGAGATTCCATTTGTTACGCTCCAGACCCATAGCAACAGACATTGCCTCGAAGCGTTGAAGGTAATGGTCAATCTTCTCTTTGTCCTCCTCGTAGATCGCTAAAGGAAACTTCATAGCATGGTACCCATGTCCCCCTACTGGTGTTGAGCCTGGGATGGAGGAACCTCCAACTGCTCCCTCAGTTTCTCCATTAGATTGACTCTTCAACTCGAGTTCCCTCATCCGGTACTCGTGCTCCCTTTTCTGAGCTTCTTGTTTAGCTTCCAGTTTCCTAGCTGCTTGCTCAGCTTCAAATTTCTTAGCTGCTTGCTGAGCTTCCAATTTCTTAGCTTCTTGTTCCAACTCCATCCTTCTCAATTCCAACTCGGCCTTTCGATCTTCCCTTTCTGCTTGACGATACTCTCTCTCCATTTCCTGTATGTAATCCGTTAGAGCAGACCCCGACAATCCCATGTCTTCCCCCTTTGCCCTTAATTCTGCTGTGCTTAGTTTAGGAGTGGCCATTATACAGAGAGGTAAGCTAGCAGGTCGAGTACAATATAACTGCAAATTACTATACAGATATATAAACAAGTACTATAAATCTAGATATTACCACACACAGCACATTCACTCAGTGACAAGAGTAGAATAAGGACCACAGACCTATGCAGACGTGTGAAGTGTGAACAGGTAAGATATTAGTCCTAACCCCTATCCACATTCACTCTAGCTGGATTCTCCAATATGATATTTCCGTTTTATAACTAAGGATCAAGTGTCAAAAGACCCCGTTGTCAGAGGATCCCACTGTCGAAAGATCACGTTTACGAGAGATCCCGCTGTCCAAGGATCACGTTTACGAGAGATCCCGCTGTCCAAGGATTCCGTTTACGAGAGATCCCGCTGTCCAAAGATCCCGTTATCGAGCCCCCAATAATGTCGTGTCCTCCTTTAAAGTGTCGTCCCTGGAGTTAGGAGAGTCAACACCCACATTATAATATTTTTCTTTCCTATCAATATCCTGGAGAATCCACCAGCTTCCGTCGAACACACTCCATCAGCCCGTGGACACCTATTCCTATCACTCTCTCACTGTCGTACTATGCCCCCTCTCATACTTCCCCAACGCAACATACTCAACAACTCTTGCTTCTAAAAATTAATAAAGATTAATTTATTAAAAGAAAAGTGTAACGTATATGAGACCTGTATGCGAAGAAAATGTGTGTTGTGTATTATAACATAAATGTATGTGTCAGCCTTCAAAGTTCAGGATCATAGTGCACACATCATGGCAAGGATTACACGACATCACACGAGTCAGTACAATAGACCTCACCGAAGTCGTATCCTTCTCTCCAGACATATCCTCCTCCAGGAACTCTGATGAGGAGATCTGAATCCCATGTAAATATATAATCCGTGGAAAATACTATTATTGTTCCTAACGCAACGGTTCCTATTAGTTCTGTATTTTCACTCTAAATCAGTCAATGTATCTAGACAAAAATGGTTTGCTTTATTCACTAGATATAGTCTGAAAGTTCTGATTTCCTTGATACGTGGAACAACTACACTTCAATGTTTGATTTCATCTAATGTGAACATCAGTTCCTACTGAACAAGTTCCTCATGGGCTGAACATCCATCACTTCAGGTGTGTTAACGATTGGTATGCACTCATGTAGGATACATATACCATTAGGCTCCACCGAGCAATGTGTATTAACTTCTTCCGTTGCGAAAGTTGCTGGCCCATCTCTCTACATCATAATTTATCCGGGATCGGATTTTTCGTTGGTTCCGGGTTCTTCATTCCAACAAGAGGGTACCTGTAACATAAATCATACAACCGGTGATAGCCTCCCCGTCACTGATCTCTATTAGATGATCGTGGCCCATCGGCCTCGCTCAGAAAATATAATGAACCTACTCTGTCAGGGACAGATGACTGAACACATAGGTTATCATCAGGCCAAGACAAGAAAAAAAAAATCAACAAACAGATTGCGGAACCCCGCCCACCAGGGACACCTACTGGAATATCCCAATTATCCCTCATTACTCAATTCTCAACTAGTAAAGCTTATCAACACTTCACTAATCTATTTTCAACTAACAGAGCCAAGTATCACTTCCCTACTCTAGCTAGTTTTCCACTAACAGTGCTAATCATCACACTTTAGTTTTAACAAGACTACTGCCTATATTAATTAGGCCTAAATAGACTATATTGACTACCTTATGCAAAACCGCCTCATTCCGTGATGGCTACTACACTTTGCCATAACGACACATGATAGTTAATATTCAATTAATCTAACACTGTAGAGCTCTCCCACAAACACGTCCATCATAATCCACGGTTTTGGTCAACACTGTTTCTCCCAATCATGGTTTATGGCAAAACCTAAAATTGGTCACGTGACGGTATTCTTCCTGTCCACACAGGTGTTATTTGGACATATCATCCATTGTCAAGAATCCATTCTCCCTGGTTTAGTCACTGTCAAAGTTGTCATCACTTGTTTTGACATCCCCCAACAAGCTAGCGAGTTACTGTATGATCCCAACAACAGTGAGTACTTCCGCTTTCAATCCGACCTGTTGATAAACTGTCAAGGCGATGCAGGGACCCGTCTCACTCACCACCGAGTGTTCCCAATCCGTCGACCAGATGTACACGTGCAGCTACAAATATTGTCCTTGGATTTTGACATCCGAGTTGTTTTTTCTGTTAGTTAAAATAGTTGTCGCTGGCAGATAGTCCGTTTAATCAGAAAGCCTCTATAATAATCCACTGGTTAAACGCAAGGTTTTATTTTGTGACACCATCCCAGCAGAGATATACAAGGCAGGTGGGCCTGTCCTAACAGAGCAGCTTCACCAATTCTTTACAAAGATATGGGTGAACGAGACCATGCCACAAGATTTCAAGGACGCGTCAATAGTCCACCTTTACAAACGAAAAGGAAACCGCCAATCCTGTGACAACCACCGAGGCATCTCCTTGATTTCAATTGCAGGGAAGATACTCGCCAGAATTCTTCTCAATCGCCTCACGGCCCATCTCGATCAAGGTCTTCTTCCCGAGAGCCAGTGTGGCTTCAGAAAAGAACGTGGAACTGTTGACATGATTTTCGCTGCAAGGCAGCTGCAAGAGAAATGTCAGGAACAGAACTGCCAAATGCTCTCCACTTTCATTGACCCTACCAAGGCTTTTGATACAGTCAGCAGAGAAAGACTGTGGAAGAGTATGGCAAAATATGGCTGTCCACGAAAGTTTGTCCAAATAGTGCGGCTATTTCATGATGGCATGCAGGCAAGAGTACAGGAAAATGGTGAACTGTCTGAGCGCTTTCCTGTCACCAATGGAGTAAAACAAGGATGTGTCCTGGCACCAACACTGTTCAGCATAATGTTTTCAGCTATGTTGACGAATGCCTTCGAGAACAACGACATTGCATAGACTTCAACTACCGCATGGATTGGAAGTTATTCAATCTCAGAAGGCTGAAAGCTAAATCCAAAATTGACAGAGACACCGTCAGAGAGCTCCTGTTTGTTGATGATTGCGCTCTATACGCCAACTCAGAGGCGGACATGCGACATTATGTTTCAGCTTTTTCACATGCCTGTACCAACTTTGGGCTCAATATCAATTTGGAGAAGTCTGTAGTTATGTACCAGCCAGCTCCAGGGAACAATCACACAGTGCCGAATATCAAAGTGAATGGTCATAGTCTAAGTGTTGTGGACAAATTCACCTATCTTGGCAGCACTGTGTCACAAGCTGCCACAATTGATGATGAAGTGAATGCAAGAATCTCCAAGGCCAGCGCGGCCTTTGGCAGACTGTACAAGAAAGTATGGGACAGAAATGGAATAAGCCTGCAAACAAAGCTGAAAGTCTACAAAGCAGTTGTATTATCCACACTGCTATAAGTTTGTAAAACCTGGACTGTTTATCGGCGACACGCTAGGAAATTAAACCACTTTTACACAGTCTGCCTTAGGAAGTTACTGAAGATTAAATGGCAAGACAAGATACCAGATATTGAAGTCCTAGAAAGAGCGTCCATGCCAAGTATCCACACTCTACTAATGAAGAATCAAATTCGCTGGGCTGGTCACTTGACTCGTATGCCAGATCAAAGGCTCCTTAAACGAATTTTTTACGGCGAGTTGCGTTGTGGTAAACGCTCCCAAGGCGGCCAGAGGAAACGCTTTAAAGACACTCTGAAAATCTCACTGAATGCTTTTGGAAGTCATAATGACACCTGGGAGACTGCAGCCAGAGACCGAAATTCGTGACGTGAATCATTACGCAAGGGCGAGTCACTTGTGAGGCAACCAGGACTGCAAGAGCTGTGAAGAAAAGACAGAACAGAAAAACCACTGCAGAAAATCCTCCTCCAGAATGTCAAGCATTCTTTGTCCACATTGTCAAAGAACATTTCGAGCCAAAATAGGCCTTATCAGCCATCTTAGAACTCACGGCTTCATACTTTCAACCCCACTGGATGAAATGAATGGTCATCATCATTCTTGATGGACAAACAACAACCTTGTCTAACTCTTACTCGCATGCCTGAAACTTTAACTCATCACCCCTCCCCTCCCCCCCACCCCCCCCCCCCCCCCCGTAAGTTTTTTTTATAGAGTGTTATGTATTGTAACCTGGCCGAAAAATTTTACTTGCCTCTTTTTTATATCTTTCATTAACTCTCATTTCATTCTCAATTTTTCTAGACACGCTGTATTTGATTGTTTTTGTTTCCATGAACTACGACATATTTTTCTATATATCCATATTTCCAGGGCCTTTATTCGACTTTCTAATTGCCTGTTTTAATATACATAACATTTGACAATTCAGTTTTAATGTGATGTTAATCTCTCTGGTGATCGCATGAGATTGCATAACATGACCGCCCACGCTTATCAGCATGGCACATGATGGATTAATCTCTCTAGATGTTAATACTGATTTATGTTGTTGGAAGCCTTTTTGGCCTATTTTTACCTATTATCTGTTTGTTTGTGGTTGTTGTTGTTGTTGTTGTTGTTGTTGTTTTCAATTGGGTCATCATCTGTTATTACGATGCTTTTCTATCGAAAGATGTTCTCGAAAAACACACACACGGAGGGACTAGACAATCTTAACAGGACTTGGCAGTCTGATGGATATCTACATTCGCTGAATCTTGTCTTCAGGACACTGGTGTGGTTGGAACTGAACAGGCAGACAGATTGTCTGGTGCCGCATCATTAAGGGGCGATTTGATGCACGATAAGGCAGATGTCGTGAAGGCTCTCTGGGAGAATGTCATTAATGTAGAAGAACAGATGGACTATCGTGGTCTAGAGAGAATGCAGCAGCCGGGGATCTGGTCGACAGTCGTCAACCAAAGGTAAAGCAAGACAGTCATATAATCAGATTGCAACGGTCACCATTAGTATTGCAACTCCACGCTGGCTGTTGAAGATGATGACTGAGCGTTTATGAGAATGCACCGAGCGATGTCGGTTCTTGCCTCAACTCAACACAGGAAACAATGCTACATTTTTACTTTGGTGTAAGATAGTTTTCTCTGGCGTAAGGTTGTTTTCTCTTATGTAAGGTCGATTTCTATGGTGTAATGTTGTTGTCTCTGGTGTGAAGGTTTTATCTCTGTTGTGGGGCTGCTTTCTCTGGCGTAAGGTTGCTTTCTCTTATGTAAAGTTGATTTCTGGTGTAGAGTTGTTTTCTCTGGTGTGAGGTTTTTATCTCTGGTGCGGGGTTGCTTTCTCTGGTGTAAGTTCTTCAGTGTGAGATTGTATTCTCCGGTATAAGATGGTGTTTATTGGTGTAAATTTTGTTTTATCTGGTTTGAGATAGTTTTCACCGGCGTAAGTCGTTTTCACTGGTGTAAGATTGTTTTCTCTGGTATAAGTTCTTCAGTGTGAAATTGTGTTCTCTGGTATATGGTCTCCAATGTGAGATCGTCTTATCTGGTGTAACATGTATCTGTCATAAAAGTATTTTCTTTGTTGATAGATTGTATTCTCTGGTGTAATATTATTGTTTGTTTTAGTTTAGTTTAGTTTAGTTTAGTTTAGTCGACGGATCAACATCACGGCACACGGATGTAATCCATAAGTGAACCATTATACTCCTAACTCAAGCCCGAATCCCATGAAACTCAACTCAGTGCACAAACTCCGTAGCACCCGCCAGGATCCTGGTATACTTTGGGTAGATTTCTAATTCGAAAGTTTGCCCGAGAAGTGCCGTTAGGCTGGTCTATTTCTATTTTCAACTGCCAAGGGATTTTGTTTATGAGCGCAACAATACACACGGGCGGCCGATCTCATTACCCAGGGGCATTTTTTTCCCCCCAATAGAGCTCTACGTGTAAAAAAAAAATTAAAAAATAATCCCGGCCCTGACCGGCGCTTGAACACGGGGCCTCCAGCACTCAGGCGGACACCATTTGTTTTCTCTGGTGCAGAATTGTTTTCTTGTCTAAGTTTGTTTTCTGTTATGTAACGTTGTTTCTCTTGTGTAAGATTTGTACACAAGTGTACAATTGTTTCTCTGGTTGATTGTTTTCTCTTGTGTACAATTATTTTCTATGGAGTAAGATTATTTTCTATGGTGTAAATGTTTTTCTCTAATGTAAGATCTTTGGTTTCTTCTCTGATGTAATCTGTTTTCTCTAGCTTAAGATGATTTTTCTGGTGTAACATTTCGCATTGTTTTGATTTGTTGGGGATTATTCTACCTCTGATGTGAGCATTTTGTTGGTCTAGAAGATGTTTTTTCTCTGGTGTAGAATTTGTGTCTCCAGTGTAAGGATTTATTCTCAGGTGTAAACTGTTACCTTTGATGTGGGGTTGGTATCTTTAGTGACAGATATGACGTAGGTGTACTGATCATCAGCGAGTTACGGAACAATCAAAATACCTATATACCCACTCCAACACCTGCTGAGGGAGACAGTGCATATGGGCGTGTCCTGTGTGCCATGCCATCGATTCTATTTAACTCTTTCTGTACATACATTGCACCATGATTGACCAGCTTTTGTTCATGTGTATAAAGAATCACATTATGTTATTACACCATTTATGTTTGGTCTGAGTATACTAGAGAAATCTGGCTAAGTATTTTAACATAGTAATGTCGGTTAAGGAACGGTTTCCACTCCTTTAGGTGTCTTGTGAATATGGTGCTACTTCCATGTTTGTATAGATCATCAGCACTGCATTGGTGGTGTTTGTTTTAATATGCCGAACAGTTTATGATTTGTTTTGAATGTAATTCGCTCATACTGTTTTATTTGTAGTTAGTTTTCTTGTTGATTACTTGCTGCAACATCCTCAGACTGAAGGAGTTAATGAATTAAACAATTAATCTGGACGTCTCGTGAGGATGAAACCCAATGAATAACACTCATAATTTTTTTGTTATTAGTGCCTAATGGCCGGTCTGCCTGGCCTAGGGGTTAACGTTTTTCTCCGTAATCCCGTATATTCTCGTGAGCAACATAACCTTCGCAGGAATCGGTAGCGGTTCTCGCCGCGTTGTTAACTTAGGGGTATGTGAGCCAAACCCTCAGAAATCAATGGCAAACTACTGAGACTAATGAGTAGACAGATAGGTAGCCTAGTATATCAACAGCAGCTGATAAATGGTGATGCTAACTGCAACGCCCTGTAAGGGATATGCAAAAAAAGTGCCAAATGTGCACCAAGATGAGTTGTCCTGATAGAATAAGGCAGACATACAGACAGACAGACAGACAGACAGGCAGACAGACAGGCAGGCAGGCAGGCAGGCGGGCAGACAGAGAGACAGACAGGCAGGCAGACAGACAGACAGACAGACAGACAGATAGATAGATAGATAGATAGATAGATAGATAGATAGATAGATAGATAGATAGATAGATAGATAGATAGATAGATAGATAGATAGATAGATAGATAGATAGATGATAGATAGATAGATAGATAGATAGATAGATAGATAGATAGATAGATAGATAGATAGATAGATAGATAGATAGATAGTGAGATAGATAGATAGATAGATAGATAGATAGATAGATAGATAGATAGATAGATAGATAGATAGATAGATAGATAGATAGATAGATAGATAGATAGATAGATAGATAGATAGATAGATATGTAACAGGAAAAATGAATATAAAGGACAGGAGGACATAGTTTCCTACTCTTGGGTGCTCAAAGACAAAGAAGCGCAACACCGACGTTTAGTAGGCCAGAGAAGAAAAAGATACTAAGAAGAAAGAGAAAAAGAGCACCTTATATATTCCCTCCAGTTAACAAAAGAAAGGGATAGAAAATTAGACAGAAGATTTCCAGGACTTCTTTGAGCGGAGGATATACTGTTGTATACCCCAGACAAAATATCACACTGTTGGACTGCAACAAGATCAATGACTTTGCACAACAAACTATAAACTAAACAAAACAAATTAAGATCACCAAAATTAGACCTTTATTGACATAATTGCATGATTCAAGGACCAACAGACATCCTGACATGTCAAAACTGACATATACAGAAATGGAAACCTATGTTCCCTCAGTGGATATCACTGCTGCCTAATATCACCATGAACACGACCGGACATTCATTCCCCCAAACTAGCAAGAACATGGCAACAAAGACGCCTCAACGTGAACAACAGCTGTAACAACAGCTATGGACTCTGTTAATATCATCTCAGGACTCATGGACAATCGGTACATACAGAAATGGGAATCTGAAATCCCACAGTTGGAGATAACTGCCACCTAATACCGACTACAGGGGCTGTCTCTGAATGACAGTGAGACCTCAACCATGTTCAGTTGAGCCGAAGGGCACCCTCAGTATCCACACAGGACACCCACATCACATGGGCCGACTGGGACCAGACACAGCAAAGAGCCATAACATTAACAAATAACAAAACTATAACTTTAACCATACAATAAACTGAGGTATGGAAAGCTGGACTATTGAATCAGTGAGGAGGTGATGGGTGAGGGGAGAACTGGGTGGGAATAAGGAAAATGGGGGTAAACAAAAATAGAGGTAAGGAAAAATGGGGTGTAATTAAGGACCCAGGGTTGTTCCCTTCTACGACAGGAATTACATCATTCGCTTCTGCCATACAGTTGATTTTCTGGTTGTCCTTCTGGGTTTCATTTGTCTCTGCCCAATCAAACGCTTGTCGTGGATCCCACTTGACATTTCCGTCCTATCTGACTTTAGTCTCCTGTGTGATTCCAACCGCTATGTCTCTGGCTAGTGGTTGTCCTATCTGACGTTAGCCATTATCTGCAACTAATGAGCGGTTTCCTTAGCCGACGGTCCTCTTACCTCAAGTGGCTTTCCTGCACTTAGCGATCCTCGGACTCTGCGTGTCTTTCCCTTCTTTGGCTTATCTGCATTGAGTAGGTTCCGTTCACAGATCCTTAGTTGTTCTCACTCCAATCAGTGATTCAGACGAGTTCTAGCATGGGCGCTTGTCCGTCTTCCTTCACTTCCTCCTCCTCCAGATACTATACAGACTTGGGCACGGGTTAGCCACAATTTCTGAAGTCCTGTTACTATTTTCCTTGGGCTGCCCTAAAAGGGCCCAGACCCCGCCGCTCCCTTCTGTCAGTGCTGTCGCTGCCTCGCGCCTTTGTCTTTCCCCAAAGCCGCGAGGGGAAAATCTCCAATCAGCATACAGCACGCAGCTTGGCTGATCTGCATGTTTAATTTGCATCTGATTATTAATCTAACTCCCTTCACCCCACTACGACCTTGTTTTTGAGTTCATAGTCCTTGTTTGAGTTTATACTCCTTGAAGTAGATTTCTCAGCTCAAGCACGTTCCCACTGCCGTTAATTCTGCCAGCCTATGGTACCTACTTTGGTTTCTAGACAGCCTTCGTTTATTTCCGATCTCGTATGCACCTATAAACTATGTTGCATGTGTTGTTTTCTGACAGCTCCAGATTAATCCTGAACTGTTCGTAACTATAAATTCTCCACCATCTAGAGGTACTCACGGCCACTTGACAGTTCAGAACAGATTTACGTTACTTTTGGCTGAAAAATCTTACTCTAGTTTCTGTCTGGGTGACCCAGGGTTTACTAATTAGTTTGTCTCCCGAGGCCCTGAACTCCCTGACTGTTTTAGAGATATCTTGGTCGATGAACTGTACCTCCAAACCCCACGACTGGTTTTGGTGGCATCACTATCTAGTGCCTCATTATCCCATTTTGTGACGGATCAGGCGTTCACACATTCCACTCCTAACTCTTCGACGGCCTACGTCGAACAAGAAAGATCTACACTCTTGGTGTGTTAGGCAAGGCCCTGTGTAAGTCTGGGACTATTTAGGTAATTAATAAGTCAGTGGGACTTCATCATCAGCACCAGATCTTTCAGTGTAACTCTGCTACCAGTTATATCCCATGAACCTGATGCTTTAAGTAACAAATATCAAATATCAGTGACCAAAAATAAATCATCAGTCTCTGCCAAAATATATTACCGTATCCTATGAGTGGCGATGAGGAATATGCAGTCTGCATACAAAATAAACCAGCAAAATTGACATCAAAATCAACACCCATCTCCATGGATGCAATACATAGAGGCACCAAAAATAATACAACAATGTCAATATAGGCTTTCACTTAATATGCCACTCCTCTGTAACAACAACAGAACAAACAATCAAATTCACATTGGTGCTACCCACTAGGACATCTGCAATTCAAAGTGCCCAGTAATCCTTGAATCTGAAAAAAGATTACAACAATGCCGGTGACCCCACAGGCAAATGCCCGGTCACACACACATAATAAAACAATCACTTCTCCCCTATTCGCAAGGACACATCAGCTTGAAGCTGCCATCTTCACAATCACCGCCGATGTACACAAAAACAAATCGGCCCCTGCTGTAAGTACACAATATTTAGTGGCCATAGAAACAAACCAAACATATATCATGAAACAGCTTTTGACATGAACAAAATGTGCGCCCAGTCGTTGGACATCGTGCTCTAACATGTATTTTTCGCCCTGCCGCTTCACATTAAAAACAACCATGTACCCGTATTACCATCTACTCGGGCAATCTCAGATTATAAACGGTCTCCTTGGCCTCCTGGCACGATGTTGAGCTATGTGTTGTCACTATGACACCAAATACGGCAATTGCGTCTGCCCCCGAAAACAACGGAGAGAGGCCCACACAAAAATAAAAACATTCGCATAGGCATTCAACCCGACTTGACAACTTCCACTATGGAAACAACAAGGGAGCTAACTACTCCACGACAGTTGACCCTATCAAGTAGTCATACTAATTTAAACAGCAAAATAACATGTTTCTAACTAAATTTATCAACCTGTAAAACAAACAAAGGATGGCTAAACGTGACTACACATATGGCCCTCCAACCAAATGTTATTCAATTATGAACTAACACTACACCACGAATGTTTAACTAACGGTTAACTAATGTTCATTGCGTCATGCTGCATTTCACAGTTATCATGTCTCCGCCCTGCAATGTTCTGCTTCTTCTGGTGGTTTTCAGTTCCCCTTGATTGAATACTACTTGTCGAAATAGACAGGGGGGTTTCTTGATTCACCTATAATTATCATTGTTATTGTATGCCTCTCTGGCACGCCACATGTGCCTTTGGTAACGTTCGGAACAGTCCGTCTCGCGCTGTTCTCTTCTGCAGAAAAAACGGGGGGGGGGACATATTGTCCTGATGGCTTCAGATGTTGCCACTGCCACCAGACGTGTTGAGTTCAGCCAGGCAAACAGCTGCTTTCCCGACAAAATAAGTCACATTCGTCCCCGTACAGACACAGGTTTGGCTTGCTCTGCATATCGGGTGTAGGAATTGTGTTCTTATACTTTGCATGGCTCTGGGTTTCACTTGCCATACCCTGTCATCAATTATGACTCTGACTGCCTGGACGAAAAAGGGGTGACCTTTATATAACGGTGGAGTATTTTATTATGATACCCTTTAATCAGTGAGTTAGTCTTTAACGTGCACTGACAAGAGGAACTTGTCCTTTAACGATGAAAAGATAAGGCCACCCATACGTTGACTTGCACTGCTCAATCAGCTCCGGGGATTCTGGAATAGCCACTTTCATCCCCTGACCACACTTAAAAGCTGTCCTGTGATGAACAACTACAATTGTCCCTTGGACAAGCACAGCCCTGGTCTCATTCAAACATGGGAGTTCTGCTCCCTTGCTGTTCATTCGTGAAGTCGTCGACTATATCTGCAGCTTTCTGGGCAAAACTTGGTGACTTCTGTTTAGGTGTATGTGCATACCAGATAATAAAAATCAGGGCTTGGTGACCCTCACTGGAATTTGCGCAAAATCGGTAAGTTCAGGTTTGAGCGTGTACCGTCTGAGAAATTATGGTTCTCATAAATAGACAATAGGGTCACCTGTTGTTTCGACGACTTTCGATGACACGCCTGTAGTTGACTTGTGCTTTGTCTGGCTCCTGGGCTCTCTTCGGTGCTGTCCTTTGGATATATAGACATGGGGGGAGATGAGAATGGGAGGATGGGGTGGGCAGATGGGAGTGGGTGGATGGGAGAATGGGTGGAGGATGAAGATGGGATCTTGGGGAGGATGGGGAACAAACCTGGGTTCTATCAAATGTGACCAGTCGAGCTTTCCACATGACCATGAAGATCAGGGAAATAGAAATAGATCTACTACCTAAAACAATCAACAAGGAATGGAACAGTTACCATCAGGGTGATCCAGAGGCCGCTTACACCCTAGGCTCAGGCTCGCCATTTTGTAACAGGAAAAACGAATATAAAGGATAGGAGGACATAGTTTCCTATTCTTGGGTGCTCAAAGACAAAGAAGCGCAACACCAACTTTTAGTAGGCCAGAACAGAAAAAGATAATAAGAAGAAAGAGAAAAGAGCACCTTATATATTCCCGCCAGTTAACAAAAGAAAGGGATAGAAAATTAGACAGAAGATTTCCAGGACTTCTTTGAGCGGAGGATATACTGTTGTATACCCCAGACAAAAGATCACACTGTTGGACTGCAACAAGATCAATGACTTTGCACAACAAACTATAAACTAAACAAAACAAATTAAGAACACCAAAATTAGACCTTTATTGACATAATTGCATGATTCAGGGACCAACAGACATCCTGACATGTCACAACTGACTTATACAGAAATGGAAACCTATGTTCCCTCAGTGGATATCACTGCTGCCTAATATCACCATGAACACGACCGGACATCCATTTCCCCAAACCAGCAAGAACATGGCAACAAAGAAGCCTCAACGTGAACAACAGCTGTAACAACAGCTATGGACTCTGTTAATATCATCTCAGGACTCATGGACAGTCGGTACATACAGAAATGGGAATCTGAAATCCCACAGTTGGAGATAACTGCCGCCTAATACCGACTACAGGGGCTGTCTCTGAATGACAGTGACACCTCAACCATGTTAGTTGAGTCGAAGGGCACCCTCAGTATCCACACAGGACACCCACATCACATGGGCCGACTGGGACCAGACACAGCAAAGAGCCATAACATTAACAAATAACAAAACTATAACTTTAACCATACAATAAACTGAGGTATGGAAAGCTGGACTATTGAATCAGTGAGGAGGTGATGGGTGAGGGGAGAACTGGGTGGGAATAAGGAAAATTGGGGTAAACAAAAATAGAGGTAAGGAAAAATGGGGTGTAATTAAGGACCCAGGGTTGTTCCCTTCTACGACAGGAATTACATCATTCGCTTCTGCCATACAGTTGATTTTCTGGTTGTCCTTCTGGGTTTCATTTGTCTCTGCCCAATCAAACGCTTGTCGTGGATCCCACTTGACTTTTCCGTCCTATCTGACTTTAGTCTCCTGTGTGATTCCAACCGCTATGTCTCTGGCTAGTGGTTGTCCTATCTGACGTTAGCCATTATCTGCAACTAATGAGCGGTTTCCTTAGCCGACGGTCCTCTTACCTCAAGTGGCTTTCCTGCACTTAGCGATCCTCGGACTCTGCGTGTCTTTCCCTTCTTTGCCTTATCTGCATTGAGTAGGTTCCGTTCACAGATCCTTAGTTGTTCTCACTCCAATCAGTGATTCAGACGAGTTCTAGCATGGGCGCTTGTCCGTCTTCCTTCACTTCCTCCTCCTCCAGATACTATACAGACTTGGGCACGGGTTAGCCACAATTTCTGAAGTCCTGTTACTATTTTCCTTGGGCTGCCCTAAAAGGGCCCAGACCCCGCCGCTCCCGGAGTCTACTCTCAACTGTCCAACTCACTCCTGTCCGACTCTCCTAACTGACTGGATCCCAAAGTATATATCCCTTCTGTCAGTGCTGTCGCTGCCTCGCGCCTTTGTCTTTCCCCAAAGCCGCGAGGGGAAAATCTCCAATCAGCATACAGCACGCAGCTTGGCTGATCTGCATGTTTAATTTGCATCTGATTATTAATCTAACTCCCTTCACCCCACTACGACCTTGTTTTTGAGTTCATAGTCCTTGTTTGAGTTTATACTCCTTGAAGTAGATTTCTCAGCTCAAGCACGTTCCCACTGCCGTTAATTCTGCCAGCCTATGGTACCTACTTTGGTTTCTAGACAGCCTTCGTTTATTTCCGATCTCGTATGCACCTATAAACTATGTTGCATGTGTTGTTTTCTGACAGCTCCAGATTAATCCTGAACTGTTCGTAACTATAAATTCTCCACCATCTAGAGGTACTCACGGCCACTTGACAGTTCAGAACAGATTTACGTTACTTTTGGCTGAAAAATCTTACTCTAGTTTCTGTCTGGGTGACCCAGGGTTTACTAATTAGTTTGTCTCCCGAGGCCCTGAACTCCCTGACTGTTTTAGAGATATCTTGGTCGATGAACTGTACCTCCAAACCCCACGACTGGTTTTGGTGGCATCACTATCTAGTGCCTCATTATCCCATTTTGTGACGGATCAGGCGTTCACACATTCCACTCCTAACTCTTCGACGGCCTACGTCGAACAAGAAAGATCTACACTCTTGGTGTGTTAGGCAAGGCCCTGTGTAAGTCTGGGACTATTTAGGTAATTAATAAGTCAGTGGGACTTCATCATCAGCACCAGATCTTTCAGTGTAACTCTGCTACCAGTTATATCCCATGAACCTGATGCTTTAAGTAACAAATATCAAATATCAGTGACCAAAAATAAATCATCAGTCTCTGCCAAAATATATTACCGTATCCTATGAGTGGCGATGAGGAATATGCAGTCTGCATACAAAATAAACCAGCAAAATTGACATCAAAATCAACACCCATCTCCATGGATGCAATACATAGAGGCACCAAAAATAATACAACAATGTCAATATAGGCTTTCACTTAATATGCCACTCCTCTGTAACAACAACAGAACAAACAATCAAATTCACATTGGTGCTACCCACTAGGACATCTGCAATTCAAAGTGCCCAGTAATCCTTGAATTTGAAAAAAGATTACAACAATGCCGGTGACCCCACAGGCAAATGCCCGGTCACACACACATAATAAAACAATCACTTCTCCCCTATTCGCAAGGACACATCAGCTTGAAGCTGCCATCTTCACAATCACCGCCGATGTACACAAAAACAAATCGGCCCCTGCTGTAAGTACACAATATTTAGTGGCCATAGAAACAAACCAAACATATATCATGAAACAGCTTTTGACATGAACAAAATGTGCGCCCAGTCGTTGGACATCGTGCTCTAACATGTATTTTTCGCCCTGCCGCTTCACATTAAAAACAACCATGTACCCGTATTACCATCTACTCGGGCAATCTCAGATTATAAACGGTCTCCTTGGCCTCCTGGCACGACGTTGAGCTATGTGTTGTCACTATGACACCAAATACGGCAATTGCGTCTGCCCCCGAAAACAACGGAGAGAGGCCCACACAAAAATAAAAACATTCGCATAGGCATTCAACCCGACTTGACAACTTCCACTATGGAAACAACAAGGGAGCTAACTACTCCACGACAGTTGACCCTATCAAGTAGTCATACTAATTTAAACAGCAAAATAACATGTTTCTAACTAAATTTATCAACCTGTAAAACAAACAAAGGATGGCTAAACGTGACTACACATATGGCCCTCCAACCAAATGTTATTCAATTATGAACTAACACTACACCACGAATGTTTAACTAACGGTTAACTAATGTTCATTGCGTCATGCTGCATTTCACAGTTATCATGTCTCCGCCCTGCAATGTTCTGCTTCTTCTGGTGGTTTTCAGTTCCCCTTGATTGAATACTACTTGTCGAAATAGACAGGGGGGTTTCTTGATTCACCTATAATTATCATTGTTATTGTATGCCTCTCTGGCACGCCACATGTGCCTTTGGTAACGTTCGGAACAGTCCGTCTCGCGCTGTTCTCTTCTGCAGAAAAAACGGGGGGGGGGACATATTGTCCTGATGGCTTCAGATGTTGCCACTGCCACCAGACGTGTTGAGTTCAGCCAGGCAAACAGCTGCTTTCCCGACAAACTAAGTCACATTCGTCCCCGTACAGACACAGGTTTGGCTTGCTCTGCATATCGGGTGTAGGAATTGTGTTCTTATACTTTGCATGGCTCTGGGTTTCACTTGCCATACCCTGTCATCAATTATGACTCTGACTGCCTGGACGAAAAAGGGGTGACCTTTATATAACGGTGGAGTATTTTATTATGATACCCTTTAATCAGTGAGTTAGTCTTTAACGTGCACTGACAAGAGGAACTTGTCCTTTAACGATGAAAAGATAAGGCCACCCATACGTTGACTTGCACTGCTCAATCAGCTCCGGGGATTCTGGAATAGCCACTTTCATCCCCTGACCACACTTAAAAGCTGTCCTGTGATGAACAACTACAATTGTTCCTTGGACAAGCACAGCCCTGGTCTCATTCAAACATGGGAGTTCTGCTCCCTCGCTGTTCATTCGTGAAGTCGTCGACTATATCTGCAGCTTTCTGGGCAAAACTTGGTGACTTCTGTTTAGGTGTATGTGCATACCAGATAATAAAAATCAGGGCTTGGTGACCCTCACTGGAATTTGCGCAAAATCGGTAAGTTCAGGTTTGAGCGTGTACCGTCTGAGAAATTATGGTTCTCATAAATAGACAATAGGGTCACCTGTTGTTTCGACGACTTTCGATGACACGCCTGTAGTTGACTTGTGCTTTGTCTGGCTCCTGGGCTCTCTTCGGTGCTGTCCTTTGGATATATAGACATGGGGGGAGATGAGAATGGGAGGATGGGGTGGGCAGATGGGAGTGGGTGGATGGGAGAATGGGTGGAGGATGAAGATGGGATCTTGGGGAGGATGGGGAACAAACCTGGGTTCTATCAAATGTGACCAGTCGAGCTTTCCACATGACCATGAAGATCAGGGAAATAGAAATAGATCTACTACCTAAAACAATCAACAAGGAATGGAACAGTTACCATCAGGGTGATCCAGAGGCCGCTTACACCCTAGGCTCAGGCTCGCCATTTTGTAACAGGAAAAACGAATATAAAGGATAGGAGGACATAGTTTCCTATTCTTGGGTGCTCAAAGACAAAGAAGCGCAACACCAACTTTTAGTAGGCCAGAACAGAAAAAGATAATAAGAAGAAAGAGAAAAGAGCACCTTATATATTCCCGCCAGTTAACAAAAGAAAGGGATAGAAAATTAGACAGAAGATTTCCAGGACTTCTTTGAGCGGAGGATATACTGTTGTATACCCCAGACAAAAGATCACACTGTTGGACTGCAACAAGATCAATGACTTTGCACAACAAACTATAAACTAAACAAAACAAATTAAGAACACCAAAATTAGACCTTTATTGACATAATTGCATTATTCAGGGACCAACAGACATCCTGACATGTCACAACTGACTTATACAGAAATGGAAACCTATGTTCCCTCAGTGGATATCACTGCTGCCTAATATCACCATGAACACGACCGGACATCCATTTCCCCAAACCAGCAAGAACATGGCAACAAAGAAGCCTCAACGTGAACAACAGCTGTAACAACAGCTATGGACTCTGTTAATATCATCTCAGGACTCATGGACAGTCGGTACATACAGAAATGGGAATCTGAAATCCCACAGTTGGAGATAACTGCCGCCTAATACCGACTACAGGGGCTGTCTCTGAATGACAGTGACACCTCAACCATGTTAGTTGAGTCGAAGGGCACCCTCAGTATCCACACAGGACACCCACATCACATGGGCCGACTGGGACCAGACACAGCAAAGAGCCATAACATTAACAAATAACAAAACTATAACTTTAACCATACAATAAACTGAGGTATGGAAAGCTGGACTATTGAATCAGTGAGGAGGTGATGGGTGAGGGGAGAACTGGGTGGGAATAAGGAAAATTGGGGTAAACAAAAATAGAGGTAAGGAAAAATGGGGTGTAATTAAGGACCCAGGGTTGTTCCCTTCTACGACAGGAATTACATCATTCGCTTCTGCCATACAGTTGATTTTCTGGTTGTCCTTCTGGGTTTCATTTGTCTCTGCCCAATCAAACGCTTGTCGTGGATCCCACTTGACTTTTCCGTCCTATCTGACTTTAGTCTCCTGTGTGATTCCAACCGCTATGTCTCTGGCTAGTGGTTGTCCTATCTGACGTTAGCCATTATCTGCAACTAATGAGCGGTTTCCTTAGCCGACGGTCCTCTTACCTCAAGTGGCTTTCCTGCACTTAGCGATCCTCGGACTCTGCGTGTCTTTCCCTTCTTTGCCTTATCTGCATTGAGTAGGTTCCGTTCACAGATCCTTAGTTGTTCTCACTCCAATCAGTGATTCAGACGAGTTCTAGCATGGGCGCTTGTCCGTCTTCCTTCACTTCCTCCTCCTCCAGATACTATACAGACTTGGGCACGGGTTAGCCACAATTTCTGAAGTCCTGTTACTATTTTCCTTGGGCTGCCCTAAAAGGGCCCAGACCCCGCCGCTCCCGGAGTCTACTCTCAACTGTCCAACTCACTCCTGTCCGACTCTCCTAACTGACTGGATCCCAAAGTATATATCCCTTCTGTCAGTGCTGTCGCTGCCTCGCGCCTTTGTCTTTCCCCAAAGCCGCGAGGGGAAAATCTGCAATCAGCATACAGCACGCAGCTTGGCTGATCTGCATGTTTAATTTGCATCTGATTATTAATCTAACTCCCTTCACCCCACTACGACCTTGTTTTTGAGTTCATAGTCCTTGTTTGAGTTTATACTCCTTGAAGTAGATTTCTCAGCTCAAGCACGTTCCCACTGCCGTTAATTCTGCCAGCCTATGGTACCTACTTTGGTTTCTAGACAGCCTTCGTTTATTTCCGATCTCGTATGCACCTATAAACTATGTTGCATGTGTTGTTTTCTGACAGCTCCAGATTAATCCTGAACTGTTCGTAACTATAAATTCTCCACCATCTAGAGGTACTCACGGCCACTTGACAGTTCAGAACAGATTTACGTTACTTTTGGCTGAAAAATCTTACTCTAGTTTCTGTCTGGGTGACCCAGGGTTTACTAATTAGTTTGTCTCCCGAGGCCCTGAACTCCCTGACTGTTTTAGAGATATCTTGGTCGATGAACTGTACCTCCAAACCCCACGACTGGTTTTGGTGGCATCACTATCTAGTGCCTCATTATCCCATTTTGTGACGGATCAGGCGTTCACACATTCCACTCCTAACTCTTCGACGGCCTACGTCGAACAAGAAAGATCTACACTCTTGGTGTGTTAGGCAAGGCCCTGTGTAAGTCTGGGACTATTTAGGTAATTAATAAGTCAGTGGGACTTCATCATCAGCACCAGATCTTTCAGTGTAACTCTGCTACCAGTTATATCCCATGAACCTGATGCTTTAAGTAACAAATATCAAATATCAGTGACCAAAAATAAATCATCAGTCTCTGCCAAAATATATTACCGTATCCTATGAGTGGCGATGAGGAATATGCAGTCTGCATACAAAATAAACCAGCAAAATTGACATCAAAATCAACACCCATCTCCATGGATGCAATACATAGAGGCACCAAAAATAATACAACAATGTCAATATAGGCTTTCACTTAATATGCCACTCCTCTGTAACAACAACAGAACAAACAATCAAATTCACATTGGTGCTACCCACTAGGACATCTGCAATTCAAAGTGCCCAGTAATCCTTGAATTTGAAAAAAGATTACAACAATGCCGGTGACCCCACAGGCAAATGCCCGGTCACACACACATAATAAAACAATCACTTCTCCCCTATTCGCAAGGACACATCAGCTTGAAGCTGCCATCTTCACAATCACCGCCGATGTACACAAAAACAAATCGGCCCCTGCTGTAAGTACACAATATTTAGTGGCCATAGAAACAAACCAAACATATATCATGAAACAGCTTTTGACATGAACAAAATGTGCGCCCAGTCGTTGGACATCGTGCTCTAACATGTATTTTTCGCCCTGCCGCTTCACATTAAAAACAACCATGTACCCGTATTACCATCTACTCGGGCAATCTCAGATTATAAACGGTCTCCTTGGCCTCCTGGCACGACGTTGAGCTATGTGTTGTCACTATGACACCAAATACGGCAATTGCGTCTGCCCCCGAAAACAACGGAGAGAGGCCCACACAAAAATAAAAACATTCGCATAGGCATTCAACCCGACTTGACAACTTCCACTATGGAAACAACAAGGGAGCTAACTACTCCACGACAGTTGACCCTATCAAGTAGTCATACTAATTTAAACAGCAAAATAACATGTTTCTAACTAAATTTATCAACCTGTAAAACAAACAAAGGATGGCTAAACGTGACTACACATATGGCCCTCCAACCAAATGTTATTCAATTATGAACTAACACTACACCACGAATGTTTAACTAACGGTTAACTAATGTTCATTGCGTCATGCTGCATTTCACAGTTATCATGTCTCCGCCCTGCAATGTTCTGCTTCTTCTGGTGGTTTTCAGTTCCCCTTGATTGAATACTACTTGTCGAAATAGACAGGGGGGTTTCTTGATTCACCTATAATTATCATTGTTATTGTATGCCTCTCTGGCACGCCACATGTGCCTTTGGTAACGTTCGGAACAGTCCGTCTCGCGCTGTTCTCTTCTGCAGAAAAAACGGGGGGGGGGACATATTGTCCTGATGGCTTCAGATGTTGCCACTGCCACCAGACGTGTTGAGTTCAGCCAGGCAAACAGCTGCTTTCCCGACAAACTAAGTCACATTCGTCCCCGTACAGACACAGGTTTGGCTTGCTCTGCATATCGGGTGTAGGAATTGTGTTCTTATACTTTGCATGGCTCTGGGTTTCACTTGCCATACCCTGTCATCAATTATGACTCTGACTGCCTGGACGAAAAAGGGGTGACCTTTATATAACGGTGGAGTATTTTATTATGATACCCTTTAATCAGTGAGTTAGTCTTTAACGTGCACTGACAAGAGGAACTTGTCCTTTAACGATGAAAAGATAAGGCCACCCATACGTTGACTTGCACTGCTCAATCAGCTCCGGGGATTCTGGAATAGCCACTTTCATCCCCTGACCACACTTAAAAGCTGTCCTGTGATGAACAACTACAATTGTTCCTTGGACAAGCACAGCCCTGGTCTCATTCAAACATGGGAGTTCTGCTCCCTCGCTGTTCATTCGTGAAGTCGTCGACTATATCTGCAGCTTTCTGGGCAAAACTTGGTGACTTCTGTTTAGGTGTATGTGCATACCAGATAATAAAAATCAGGGCTTGGTGACCCTCACTGGAATTTGCGCAAAATCGGTAAGTTCAGGTTTGAGCGTGTACCGTCTGAGAAATTATGGTTCTCATAAATAGACAATAGGGTCACCTGTTGTTTCGACGACTTTCGATGACACGCCTGTAGTTGACTTGTGCTTTGTCTGGCTCCTGGGCTCTCTTCGGTGCTGTCCTTTGGATATATAGACATGGGGGGAGATGAGAATGGGAGGATGGGGTGGGCAGATGGGAGTGGGTGGATGGGAGAATGGGTGGAGGATGAAGATGGGATCTTGGGGAGGATGGGGAACAAACCTGGGTTCTATCAAATGTGACCAGTCGAGCTTTCCACATGACCATGAAGATCAGGGAAATAGAAATAGATCTACTACCTAAAACAATCAACAAGGAATGGAACAGTTACCATCAGGGTGATCCAGAGGCCGCTTACACCCTAGGCTCAGGCTCGCCATTTTGTAACAGGAAAAACGAATATAAAGGATAGGAGGACATAGTTTCCTATTCTTGGGTGCTCAAAGACAAAGAAGCGCAACACCAACTTTTAGTAGGCCAGAACAGAAAAAGATAATAAGAAGAAAGAGAAAAGAGCACCTTATATATTCCCGCCAGTTAACAAAAGAAAGGGATAGAAAATTAGACAGAAGATTTCCAGGACTTCTTTGAGCGGAGGATATACTGTTGTATACCCCAGACAAAAGATCACACTGTTGGACTGCAACAAGATCAATGACTTTGCACAACAAACTATAAACTAAACAAAACAAATTAAGAACACCAAAATTAGACCTTTATTGACATAATTGCATTATTCAGGGACCAACAGACATCCTGACATGTCACAACTGACTTATACAGAAATGGAAACCTATGTTCCCTCAGTGGATATCACTGCTGCCTAATATCACCATGAACACGACCGGACATCCATTTCCCCAAACCAGCAAGAACATGGCAACAAAGAAGCCTCAACGTGAACAACAGCTGTAACAACAGCTATGGACTCTGTTAATATCATCTCAGGACTCATGGACAGTCGGTACATACAGAAATGGGAATCTGAAATCCCACAGTTGGAGATAACTGCCGCCTAATACCGACTACAGGGGCTGTCTCTGAATGACAGTGACACCTCAACCATGTTAGTTGAGTCGAAGGGCACCCTCAGTATCCACACAGGACACCCGCATCACATGGGCCGACTGGGACCAGACACAGCAAAGAGCCATAACATTAACAATTAACAACACTATAACTTTAACCATACAATAAACTGAGGTATGGAAAACTGTACTATTGAATCAGTGAGGAGGTGATGGGTGAGGGGAGAACTGGTTGGGAATAAGGAAAATGGGGGTAATCAAAAATAGAGGTATGGAAAAATGGGGGGGGGGGGCAATTAAGGACCCACTGTTGTTCCCTTCTACGACAGGAATTACATCATTCGCTTCTGCCATCCAGTTGATTTTCTGGTTGTCCTTCTGGGTTTCATTTGTCTCTGCCCAATCAAACGCTTGTCGTGGATCCCACTTGACTTTTCCGTCCTATCTGACTTTAGTCTCCTGTGTAATTCCAACCGCAGTGTCTCTGGCTAGTGGTTGTCCTATCTGACGTTAGCCATCATCTGCAACTAATGAGCGGTTTCCTTAGCCTGCGGTCCTGTTACCTCAAGTGGCTTTCCTACACTTAGCGTTCCTCGGACTCTGCGTGTCTTTCCCTTCTTTGGCTTATCTGCCTTGAGTAGGTTCCGTTCACAGATCCTTAGTTGTTCTCACTCCTATCAGTGATTCAGACGAGTTCTAGCATGGGCGCTTGTCCGTCTTCCTTCACTTCCTCCTCCTCCAGATACTATACAAACTTGGGCACGGATTAGCCACAATTTCTGAAATCCTGTTACTATTTTCCTTGGGTTGCCCTAAAAGGGCCCAGACCCCGCCGCTCCCGGAGTCTACTCTCAACTGTCCAAGTCACTCCTGTCCGACTCTCCTAACTGACTGGATCCCAAAGTATATATCCCTTCTATCAGTGCTGTCGCTGCCTCTCGCCTTTGTCTTTCCCCAACGCCGCGCGGGGAAAATCTCCAATCAGCATACAGCACGCAGCTTGGCTGATCTGCATGTTTAATTTGCATCTGATTATTAATCTAACTTCCTTCACCCCACTACGACCTTGTTTTTGAGTTCATAGTCCTTGTTTGAATTTATGCTCCTTGAAGTAGATTTCTCAGCTCAAGCACGTTCCCACTGCCGTAAATTCTGCCTGCCTATGGTACCTACTTTGGTTTCTAGACAGCCTCCGTTTATTTCCGATCTCGTATGCACCTATAAACTATGTGGCATGTGTTGTTTTCTGACAGCTCCAGATTAATCCTGAACTGTTCGTAACTGTAAATTCTCCACCATCTAGAGTTACTCACGGCCACTTGACAGTTCAGAACAGATTTACGTTACTTTTGGCTGAAAAATCTTACTCTAGTTTCTGTCTGGGTGACCCAGAGTTTACTAGTTCGTTTGTCGCCCGAGGCCCTGAACTCATTGACTGTTTTAGAAATATCTTGGTCGATGAACTGTACCTCCAAACTCCATGACTGGTTTTGGTGGCATCACTATCTAGTGCCTCATTATCCCATTTTGAGACGCATCAGGCGTTCACAGATAGATAGATAGATAGATAGATAGATAGATAGATAGACAGATAGATAGACAGATAGATAGATAGATAGATAGATAGATAGATAGATTTATTGATAGATAGATAGATAGATAGATAGATAGATAGATAGATAGATAGATAGATAGATAGATAGATAGATAGATAGATAGATAGATAGATAGATAGATAGATAGATAGATAGATAGATAGATAGATAGAACGAACGAACGAACAAACTTTATTTTCAAAGGATTAAAAATTTGGCACGCAGGCCCGTCTAACATTCTGTCCTTCTATCACTCTCTTTCATACATTATTTCATTCACACATCATTCAAGGCTAACAGAGAACAGCAACAATATAAAAGATATGCATTATAAAGGCATGGGCAAAAATGCGAACATCAAAACTACACGACACAGTAAAATTAGATAATGGTCTGAAACTTGTTATTAGCCATGTGGAATTTACTGGCCTACCAAAAGGGGACTGGCTGTTATACTAGGGTTTTGTTATTATTATTATTATCTCTATTATTAAGGGGGAAGATAATCCGTACTGAGATAGTGTTCGAGTAATTTGCGATTATATGAATAGGGATTGGTGATGTCTTTGATTTCTTGTGGAAGATTGTTCCACAGCTGAGCTGCAGAGTACGTTAAGCTTGTTTTGTATAAGTCAATCCTAGGCTTCGGAATGTGTAATATATTTAAACGTTTACTGTGTCTAGCATTATACTTAAACAATGGCCAAAGGTAATTTGGGGCATTCCGATGCAGGATTTTGTGAATTAGTTTAGCTTTATTGAAAAGCAGGCGTTTGCGGAGTGGTAGTAACTGAAGGCGTTTATACAGGCTAGGATTGTCAGATAAATGTTTGTTATACATTAGATTCATGGCCCGTTTCTGGAGTGAGTAAAGTCGCTTGGTGTTTGAATTAGAACAACCGTCCCAGATTGTAGAGCAGTAGTCAAAGTGTGTCTGTATATGAGAAGTATAGAATAGTTTCCTTGTGTCCTCATCAAGGAAGTTTTTAATTTTGGCGAGTTGGTAGACTTTTTTCGCTGTTTGTTTAATAAGCGCTTGAACGTGGGAATTAAAGGTTAGGTTTATATCAATGATTATGCCTAATGTTTTGTGCTCAATTACACTTTCTACTGTCATGTTATCGATGTGAAGTTGAAGTGATGTGTGTGAGCTTAGAGTTTGAAGTCTTTGTCTGGTTGTTAGTAACATTGATTTTGTTTTAGTGATGTTAATTTGCATACGGTTTGAATAGCTCCACCTAACTACATTATTTAATTCTTGTTGTAAAGACGACTCCAATAAAATACAGTTTTCAGCATTTGTGTACACTGTACAGTCGTCTGCAAATAGATCACAGGACGAAATTTTTTATGTGATACTACTTGCTTTCTGTTTGATTGAAAAGATGATATTAGAGTGACTACATTAGGGCCAATTTTCATTGTTTCAAGTTTTTTAATTAAATATCAAATGCTTTCTTGAAATCAATAAACACAGTTCCACATAGACTGTTGTTGTTTATATTCTGGTGCCAATTTTCTATCATGTTTGTTAGGGCCGTATGGCAAGAATATTTTGGTCGAAATCCTGATTGGTTGTCAACAATAAGCTTGTTGCGAACTAAATACTGTAATGTTACTTTATGGATGTGTTTTTCTAGTGGCTTAGATAGTGGTGATAGTAAGGAAATGGGTCTGTAATTGTTCGGGAGATCATTGTCCAATGAACCAGATTTAAGAAGAGGGTACACTTTAGCGATTTTGAGAGGTGATGGAAAGTGACCTTTGGTGAGACACTGATTATATACATAGGTTAGTGATATACAGATCACTGGCGCAGCATAACGGAGAATCCGGTTGCTGATTCCATCTAACCCAGATGAGGTTGTGTTTTTTAGGTTACTGAGGTAAGTGAATACCTCAGTGATTGTCATTAGCGTTATGTCGGAAAGAATATCGCCGGAGCATCTATTCTCGAAAAACGATGACAGTAAAGATAAGTTGCAAGGAGAATTAGGTATTGAAGCCTTCAACTGGTCTATGTCAGTTTGAAAAAAATTACTGAATTGGTCGCATGTAATATGATTTGATGGTAAAGAATTTTGGAAGTTATACTTGTTTGTCAAGTGTTAATTGCCTTCCATGTATCCTTACTATTTGTTTTATCCATTACTAAGTTCTTAAAGTAATTTTTCTTTTCCCGTCGTATGGTATATTGAACTTTGTTTCTAAGAGTACGGTATGCGCTGAGATCCCGCTTTTTATGTGCTTTATCTCTGTCTCTCATAATTTCAAGTATTTCCTGGGTGATGATAGATAGATAGATAGATAGATAGATAGATAGATAGATAGATAGATAGATAGATAGATAGATAGATAGATAGATAGATAGATAGATAGATAGATAGATCCCCACCAGAAGCCGGGCCTTGTCAGCTAGTTTATTTATATAATCACGTTTCATGAAAGAATCCCCTTTTGGAGACACCTCTGAACAATCCCATTTAACATCGCGCTGTTTGTTTCAAAACGAAAATCACGAGAAAATTTTACAAAATGCTGTGATGTGTGTTGGTGAAGCTGTAATACTGTTAAAATGATGGACTTAATCTCAGACCCGTAATTTATATACCGCATATAAACAAACTTTGAAATCTGCTGCACAATCTCCAGAACAAAAATTTTTTTGTTGGTGGACATAATGATAAGGTTATATGCTAAATCTCATCATTTTCCCTCAGTTAGTTACTGAGATATTGAATTTTATATTGAGGCAACAACAAAAACACACACACTATACCACTCTGTTTCAATAGCGCGGATGTCTGGGAGCTGACTGTGGTGCGTACCTGAATTGATCCAACATTTTCGATTGCGACACGACATTGTACTTCCTGGTCGGCCAAACAGCTAACCCTGATTGAGCTAACCGTTCCATTTGAGTCGAGAATCGAGGAGCAGCAAACGCAAAAGATGGAGGCGTACCGTGACATGGTCGCAAGTCTGAGACAGGTAGTGAACACTGCCAGGCTATTCGCCGTAGAGGTCTAGTCTTCCACTTTGTGTATGACATGATAAACCAGTTAGACATCAAATGACAAGCACGAACTCAAACAACTCAATGAGGTAGCCGAAAAGGCCACTTGCTTCCTGTGGAACAACCAGAACATAGAGTGGGACAAGTCTCGGCTGTAATATGGTTAACGTTTCTGTCTGTAACTGCAGGGGCAACTAACCTCGGAATCAATCTCTCATCTAAGAGCTAGAACATGTTCTGTCTCGTGTCGACCCTTTAGCCTTTTTCCGAGCGAAGGCAGTGCATCTGAGGGTGAGACTGCTCAGTGGGGCAACTCGCCACACGTAACGGTCGCCAAAATGTCGGTCGAAGTCGAACCTCCGTGGCATGTTCGTAGTCGTCTTTCGAAAGCCGCACTCCGCAGGAGATACCAAAAGAGAGGTCGAGGAGCCCAGAGGAAGAAGCGTCTTCCCAGCGTGCGGCGCCATGAACCGGTTACGAAGAAGGATCATGGCATCGAAGACAAACTGAGGCGACAGAGGCAGTGGTCAGGGAAGTAGCTGGCTTCCCACGGCCACAGGTGCCAGGATGTGTGTGCGGGAAATACACCCGGAGTTGTGGCAGGGGACGCTACCACGAGAGTGTGTCCAGAAGGTATAAGGGTCAAATCTTTCAGGGGAGGACACCTTTCTGATGGTCATCAGAAGGCCCCTGTCGTGCTCTCACCACCGCGGTGTTTTTATCACTGATTTTAGCAAAAAGGTCGGGCACATTTACAACGTACAGGCGTGTCTCATCTTCTCATCTCATCACGTTCCTCTTGTGCCTTGCGGTGTCGAGGTGAAGTATTAATAGAGGGAGAGTGCCCGCTTATGGACTTCATGAAACGATATTCCAACGAACTCTGTTGTCTCCTGTTCTGTCACTGTCGAGGCTTGGCATTGGTGCCGTGTAGTTGCTAGACAGATTATTATGTTGAGTTCTTTTTCAGTATCTAGTGAGAAATGTTTGTTCTCAAGTATTGGTGCAGTTTGTCCAATGAGTGGGATTGTCTTATTGCATCTATGTTCGATTTTGACTTTTCATTTCTCATATACGAGGGCGAGTCAATAAGTAAGTCACACAGTTCTGTGGAATGGCAGGTAAATGTAGTTGGTGTTTTCAACAGGTGTCACTAGGTGACAACAACATCGAACTTTATATTCCCGTTCGTCAGGTGCCGCCAGGTGTCTCATGTGCATGCGCATCGCAAAAACAAAACGGCGACTGCACTTACGGAGTGTACAACCAAAGAGCAACGTGCTGTTGTGCGTTTTTGTGGGCAAAAGGACTGCCTGCAAAGGACATTCATAAGGAAATGTTTCCTGTTTTTGTCGTCAAATGTTTGTCCCGTAAAGCTGTGCATAGCTGGGTAGAACAATTTTGTTAAGAACGCGAATGACGCTGAAGTTGAATATGAAGTGAAAACGTGGTTTAGAAAGCAGAGCACGCAGTTCTATGCAACCGGTTTGGGAGGACTGACAAAACGATGGGATAAGTGCATTAATGTGGGTGGAAATTATACTGAGAAATAAAGGGACAATGTATGTATAAAAATAAAATGGTTTCAAGGTGCTATCATATTTAGTTATTTTTCTACAGCCATTTGTGAATTACTTATTGACTTCCCCTCGTATCTTCCGATAACGGTATGCGGATATGTGGAACATGCACCTATAAGAAGATCTAAAGCAATGAGCTCACAATTACACTGGCCAATCTTGATTTACAGTGTAGCCCTTTGTTCCATCCTAATGATTATGGAGAAGTTCTGAGCGTGCACTTACAGTTAAGACAGAGAGCATCAGACAGTCTACGATAAAATATATCCAACTGTATTGTCACGTCAAGTGGCGCAGATTGCTGTAGATTCTTGTCCGTATACTTTCTATGTAATGATTGTCACTGTTGTAACGTATCTGTCATGCACCGACACCTTTCTATTATCCTCACTTGGTACAATTACAAGGTACACATGTGTACCTGCCAAAAATGATTATTAGGAGGGCCATCCTAATGTTCAGTTAAGCTTAACATTGTTCAGATCTATCATTCTGTAATGATAGTAAACACATATTGTGTACGATATTATACAACTTTAAAATTAATGTATGAATTTATACAAAACGTTAAAAGACAAATAAATCAATAGTTTGATTGTGTAATTCCCAGATATTTTACAGATAAAGAGGAAAAAACAATATTATGCGTATTTTTATAATTAAATAACCAACATATTTGTTACATGAAGAAATAACTGCCGTTATCTCCCGTGCTGGCCTTAAAATTGAGATTGATTATAGTTATTTCCCCTCAATGCCTCATTTTCTGTAGTGCAGGTTTTCAAACTTTATTTTAATGTTATACACAATATTGCTAAACCAGAAAAAGACAATGAAGGTGAACAGTGAGGCTAACATTTTGAAATATGAATTCGACAAATAACGTAGGCGATCATGCACTTCCCTATCGACAATGTACATGAGCACATGTCTACAAGCGCGTCAATGAGTGCACAGCATCCACTGCACGATGAGATCAAGAAGAGAAAGGGCAGCAGGTTGAGACAGAGGAGACGCCTAGAAGGCTCAGGTCGAGCACAGCATTCGAAATGTGTGTTCACTCGAGGATATGGATTCAGGTGAAGAATGGAGACAAGTGCCAGCAACATGTAGTACGTTGCTTTCAATACACATCAGACTGGATTGGGGAGGGGGGGGGGGTGAAGACGGCATCATCGATAATGTCAGCGCTAGAAGGTCAAGCCTTTACTTTTGAGAGCTCTTCTCATGATAAGTGGTTATCTAGACAGACGGGTCTGTTGTTGAGCATTGGGGAGCTCAAAGTTGTTTGCAGGTCAGGTCGGAGGTATAACTGTAAAAGAATAGCGGTGCTTTAACCTTAAAACAACTAGTCTGACTATGGATTCCATGGCAGTAACTGAAGCAGTGACCTGACTGGAGACACAGATTGTAACCCGACATGTCAGTAACTAAACCAGTATCCTCGCTAGAGACACAGATTGTAACGCGATATTAGAGTAACTAAAGCAGTAGACAGGAGACACAGGTTGTAATCCGACATGGCAGTAACTAAAGCGTAACCTGACTGGAGACATATTGTAACTCGACATGGCATGGTCGAGTTAAGACCAGAGTTGATCCACGACTTGTGTGAGACGGCGTGTCACGACTGCCCACTCTTATCGGCGTGGCACATGATGATTAACTTATTTTATATAGCTTCATAGAACTATATGCCGCTCTGTGTCTCTTTCCAGTCCGTATAACTTACTTTCAGTTGTCCCATGGAACTATATGCCGTTGTATGTAACATTTGAGCCCATATAACTTACTCTCTGTAGCTCCATGTAACAGTATGACTCTCTATGTCTCTCTTTATAGCCCATATAACTTGCTCCCTATAGCTCCATGTAACAGTATGGCTCTCTGTGTCTCTCTTTATAGCCCATATAACTTGCTCTCTATAGCTCCATGTAACAGTAGGCTCTTTATGTCTCTCTTTATAGCCCACATAACTTGCTCTCTATAGATCCATGTAACAGTATGGCTGTCTATGTCTCTCTTTATAGCCCATATAACTTGCTCTCTATAGCTCCATGTAACAGTATGGCTGTCTATGTCTCTCTTTATAGCCCATATAACTTGCTCTCTATAGATCCATGTAACAGTATGGCTGTCTATGTCTCTCTTTATAGCCCATATAACTTGCTCTCTATAGATCCATGTAACAGTATGGCTATCTATGTCTCTCTTTATAGCCCATATAACTTGCTCTCTATAGATCCATGTAACAGTATGGCTGTCTATGTCTCTCTTTATAGCCCATATAACTTGCTCTCTATAGATCCATGTAACAGTATGGCTGTCTATGTCTCTCTTTATAGCCCATATAACTTGCTCTCTATAGCTCCATGTAATCATCCATTACGACTCGACGCTCTATCGAGAAGAAGATGACATTGAAGACGATGGCTCCCACTAAAACCGCCGTGAAACGAAACAGATTTAATGCACCTGCGAAATGGAGAAGGCAGAGACGAGGAAGGCTGCTATGAATGCTGATCCAATGGCAACACACAGCAGTCCCACTCCTACGCCAGACGAAGTTGTTCCCGTCAATAGACCGATCCCAGAGACCACAGATGAAGCCATCAGCAGCGGAGAAGCTAACACGCCCACCATTGAGAAACTGCCCAGCAGCTCACCAAGGGCTCCTGTCCAGTAGGACAGCACACATGAAGCTATCAACAGACAAGATTCTCAATCTGTTGGAGAACGAGCTGGGAAGACACAGCATCGCCCATCTGCGCAAGACACCTGATGGAAGAGTGGTCTCCATCAACAAGAATGCAAAAATGTCTCTCTGGACCCCACTTGTACTGCCAGTGTCCTCATGCAAAGATCGACACGGACATCAGGAGGCAGTACACCAATAGAAAGTGCGAAAACTGCCTCGATCTCGTCTGCTCATTTCTCCCATACCTTCCAATAATCTAATGCTTGCATTAGGAATATTCACCTATAAGAAGATCCGAAGCAATGAGCTCACAATTACAATGTTCAATCTTGAATCACAATGTAGCTCTCTTTAAAACCTGTATGAACTTATAGAAGACGTGAGCGCCTACACTCACAGTTAAGGGTGAGAGCATCAAGACAGTCTACGATAAAATACACGAGGGGTTCAAATAAAACACTAATTATTTTTTTTTCCTTTGTTTTCTTTTCTGTGAATATATTCTGAGAAAGAAAAGAACAGATCTATAATTTGTTTGGATAGAGCCACTACTGCGTTCAATTTTACGTTGTCCAGCGCCGATAAAATGCTCGGTTTCCTGTAGAAACAAATTCTTTAGTCGCATGCGGAACCACTCATGCACCACCTGCTGTACCTCTTGCTGGGAACGAAATGTTATGAAGCTTCCTTCTCATACCTGGCTGGACTAACAAACATGCATCACCATGCTAGATCTGTATTCGTTGATGAATTTCTATAGGTTTCACCCCTTCACTGATTAAACAACGGATTACAGAACAGTGCACCTATTTGGTGCATTTCAAATGTGGGGCAGCGATCTTTAAACGTCATTGTGTTCGTCTGCACCCTGGTGGCACGTGCCTAACCCACTTTACATCATTAATAAACAATATTGATAGGTTACAAGACAACGGCATGATGATTGTAATTGTTATCACACTTTTAAGGTTTTCATCTGAAGCCCCTTCGTGGATCTAACTGTAGTGTCACGCTAAGTGGCGGAGATTGCTGTTGATTCTTTGCCGTATACTTTCTTCGCAATTATATTCACTGTTGTGACGTATCTGCCTGCACATTACACTTGTTCATTATCTTCACCAGTTACAATTTTTTAGGGCCTCTTAGTCCCGTTATGTTGCTTTCGGCCAATGCCGCAATGGTCACCAATACCCGTCTGCCAGAATTAGTGATCAGTGATTTAAATTTACAGTTTGGATGACCGCCGCTGAACGCCGAGCACATCAAGTACAGACACATCTAGAATGTCATCTTAGCCGTCATGTGTTACAATTAAAATGTACACGCGTGTACCTGCCAAACATGAATACATGTCCGGACAACAACAAATGCAGTTCATCAGATAATTGCTTGGACCTATAACTCTTTTAGTAAACTTATATTGTGTACGATATTATACAATAAAAATAGTCATGCATGCATTAGTATAAGATAGTAAAGAAAAACAAAAACAATACATGTATTGTTTGAATACATAAATGACTCAGAGCTTCGATGAAATGAGGCAAGTAAAATGTTATACACAATTTTAAAATTAAATAGCCGCCATAACTATTTTACGAATAAATAGCTGTCGTTATCTCCGTTGTTGAAGGTCTTAATACGTTTATAAATTACTTCGGTTTCCCCTTGGTGCCTCATTTCCTGTAGTACAGTTGTGAGAGAGTGGGTTATGAGTGAAGACAACTCACACACGCACGATAGTTTGTTGGTGCGTGATTCACGTTTTGTGGCGAGATTCAGGAGAAGGCAATTCCCTCCTGGACTGGGGATTACGAGTTCGGAAAGGTGCAGGTCGGACGTGTCGTGAACGAGTGTTACAACGGCACAATCATAGTGCCGATTGTATGATGTGGCATCAGTGTTGACTGATCGTATTTTAGTAGAGAATAATTGTGAGATCAGATGAAAGTATCAAATATTGTAAACATGTAACGGTGAAGTAGATAGTGGAAACGGCGTGGATGTCTGTTGTGTTATTCATCTGAATCTGTGACTCTGGCGTGTGAGTTGGAAAGAAAGAAAAACAAAACTACAAGTGGTTAGCAAATGTGGAAAGTTATTAAGATCTAATATCTAGTACACTAAACGATAATATACATGGCGCAGAGATCTTCAAACATCAATTACGGAGCACAGAAGTAGCGCCATGACAAAGTTACAATCACGGGGACGGCGTGCCAGTAGTCAACAAGCTGAATGTGGCCTAAATGTCGCTTCATAACAAACAATATTGTTTTCCAACTTTATTTTAATGTTATGCACATTGCGAAAACAGAAATAGACGACAAAATATTTCTGAAGAGTGAGACTAATATTTTGGAATATAAACTCATCATCATGATCATATGCCATGTGAAATAACGTAGGCGATCATGCACTCCCTTATCGGTAAAGTACATGAGCACAGGTCTACCAGCGAGTCAATGAGTGCACAGCATCACTGCCCGATGAGATCAAAAAGAGAAAGGGAAGCAGGTTAGACAGAGGAAACGCATGGGAGGGTCATGTCGAAGATGAGGTTGTAGAGTTCTTTATCTCCTGATACATGTTCCTTCTTTAGTATTGGTGCCATTTGTCCGATGAGTGGGTTTCGTTAGTGCACCTATTTTCCATCGCAACTTCTGATTGCTCACCTTTCTTAAAATAATATAATGCTGATATATGGAACATTCACCTCTAAGTAGATTTGAAGCAATGAGCTCACAATTACAATGACCAGTCTTGACTCAAATGTAGCTCTCTTTCCTAACCTAATGAGCTTGTGGAGGTTCTGAGCGCTTACACTCGCAGTTAAGAGTGAGAACATCAAGACAGCCCACGCTAAAATATATCACCAAGTGGCGGAGATTGCTGTAGATTCTCTACCGTAAACTTTCTACGCAATGATGGTCACTGGTGTGAAATGTCTGGCCTACACATGACACGTTTTCATTACCTTCACTTGTTACAGTCTGTCATGGGTTAAACATTCTCATATATCGACCCAATGTTTAACTCCAGATCTATTGTGGCTCTAGGGTAAAATGACTCTCTGCGAACATGAGTGGCATGCGCCGACATAAGTGCACAATATATAGAACAGCATCACTATGTATTCCAAGAATAACTCAACAAATGGGAGGTAGAGCGAACTGTGGTATAATTACACACAGGTGACATCAGCTAACAGCTATAAGTGTGTATGCGCATCCAGACTTGAGTCTTTCGCACATCACAAGCATACCTGTCCTTCCATCACGAATCGTCTCCCCAACCCAAGGAGAGTGTTAGGAACCTAGCTGGCCGTCTGCTATAATATTAATGCACACATGATCATCGCCTACCTTCACTTGTACACTACTGGTACCCAATGTCTATCAGTTAACGTCTATGGCCCGATCATGATTAGACTCGCCCGCATCAACATGCGACTCCAACGAATGTCAGCGATCGTGGCGTCACTAAAGCCCGGACTACCTTCATTCACTGGCGAGACACACACTATATCCCTAAGACTGGCAGCAGCCTAACGGTTGGAATTCCGTGACCGGTGGTAAAACACATCCTCTGGCTTCCCAAGCTGGATCACAACTCACCCCTGAGCCGTTACGGCATTAGGTGACGTCTTTCTATGACGTCTGAATTGCGTTCAATATTGGTGTCACTAATTAAATGTCACATAGCTTCCCTGGGGTGAAGGGAACAGGCTATAGCATTTATTATGATTATCTATTCACACATATATCTCTATATTTATTTATATATGTATATGTATAAATCTCGGGATGACTTCAGTTCTGGGACTGGGACACTTTCAGTCTGCGACCCCACCAGTCCTCGGATACCTATCTCTCTCACAAACAACCAAGGGAGGCTACCCTTTCAAACATCGTTCAGAATAAATGATGCAACTCCGGTATCTACAAACTCAATAACAAAAGTGTATTGTACAAAGGAAAGTGAAGATAATGTGGATGTAGTGCAGATCTGTCTGGTGTGCTAGTTGCTACTAGATAGATAGCTGAGGCAGCCAGATAAAGATGTCTTCATAGCACAATGCCAACGCCTCACACCACACATGAATGGCACTTATCTAGTGTCTCTCGCAGCAGGTCCTCAGTCGTCGACCAGATAGCACCTCCTCCGAGCTGACATTAGATCAGGCTAATGGCCGTGGAACACCAAAGCATATGCCCAAATAGTGCCATGAATTTTCATCCTCATCCGATCATGTAGGTGCCTCTATAACAGGATTATTTAATCTGAAAGTTCGTTGCTTTACCAACAGTGGCATCAACTCAACAATATATTATATGAAACACAGTTCCTGAATTACAGTTCATCGAAGCACACTGTCCAGTGCTATTGCAGACTAATGTCGGGCTTGGTCTGTCATTGATCGAACTAACAAGTTTATTTATCTCGCGACGTAGTCCCCCTCCTACGAGAGTAGTCCGCAACAACTCTTTCTTCTTGGAGGTTCGATCCAGACACTCTCTCCAAGGATTGCAAGTGGTCATCCAAGCTGTCACTGGAAATCAGAATATCATCCATGAATGAGATGATGGCCGGATCCTGTAAAGGATCTAGTAAAGTCCTCATCATGCGTGTAAACACACTGGTGCATTGCTGAGTCCAAAGGGCATGACCTTGAATTCGTAGTATCCACTGAGTGTACTGAAAGCCAACAGTGGTCGAATCTCCGGTTTGACTGGTATCTGATAATACCCCCGACTCAGATCTACCTTTGAAAAGTACCGAGCCTTATGGAGCCTAGCGAATAACTGAGTTGGATTCGGCAAAGGTTCCACCTGAAACTGTGTATGACTGTTCAGAAGTCGGTAATCTATACACAACCGGTGTTCTCCACTTGGTTTGCGCAGCTCTACTGCTGATATTCCTCCGTGCCACCGTCTCAATCCATCCAGCATCATTACTCTTGGTCTGCCTCTGCCTATCCTACCCTTAATCTTTCTAGTTGTCATTATGTTCTCCAATGCCTCTCTTCTCATTATATGACCAAAAAAAGGTGTTTGTCTTTTTCGTATTGTTATATATAGTGTTCTAGTTTCATTAGCCTGTTTCAGGCAGTCGTCGTTAGTTACTCTGGCAGTCCAAGGAATTCTCAACATTCGTCATAAAAACTACATCTCTGTTGCTTCTAATTTCTTCTTAATTTGTTCATTTACATTCCAAGATTCACTGCCATACAGCAAAACTGGTTCTACATAGCATTTCAGCACTCTCTTTCTTACACTCAGCGACAGTGTCCTATTTGCAAAAGATACTCTTCATTTTCTGAAATGCGGATATTGCCTGCCCTATTCTGCTCTTAATCTCTGTTGTACATCTTCCATCTGATGTTATAAATGTCCCTAGGTATATAAAATTATCCACTTGGTTAAGAATTTTTCCTTCTATTTCTATGTCACATGTTGGTGTCACCATTTTCTTTGATATCACCATCGTTACTGTTTTCTTGATATTCAAGGATAGTCCTTTCCTTGCACTCTCTGTTATTACAGTGTCCAACAATTGTTGTAGGTCTGTTGATTTATCTGCCACCAATACTGTGTCATCTGCATAGCGTATATTACTTATATTATAACGTCCAACTAGTATTCTTGGCATCTCTTTGATCTCTCTCATTATTACTTCGCTATATAGGGATAAGAGATCTGGTGACAAGACCCATCCCTGTCGTACTCCTAGCTCTATGTGTTCATAACTGCCCTATTTATTTCCAATTTTAATTGCTGCTACTTGGTTCCAGTAAATATTCTTTATTATTCTTAAATCTTTCTCATCGATGTTGATATCTTCCAACAATTTAATCAGCTCATCATGTTTTACTTTATCAAATGCCTTAATCTATGAAGCATAAATATATGTCTTTCTGTTTCTCTATTAACCTTTCTATTAGTGTCCGTAATGCATATATGGCATTGTTTGTGCCCTTTCCCTCTACAATTACATACTGTTCTTCACTAATTTCCAATTGTATTTTCTTTCTGGTTCTTCTCATTATGATTCTGAGCAGAAGCTTAGTGATATGGTTTATGAGGTTAATTGTACTAAAATCTTCATATTCAATTGCTCCTGGTCTTTTTTGGTATAGCTATAAATACAGATTTCAGCATATCACTGGGTAAATATCCACTGCTGTAAATATCATTTAAGATTTTGGTTAATATATCTACTCCAAATTCTGCCAATACTTCTAATTCTTCTATTGTGATTTCATCTGGCCCAGCTGTTTTTCCTTTCTTCATACGTTTCATAGCGTCAGCGACTTCTTCTTTTATAATAGGTGGACCTTCTAAGTCACTTTCCTCTGTTAATTTGTCCCTTTCCCCGTCATATAATTCTCTTATATACTCATTCCACCTCTTCAATATAGCACATTCCTCTAATAATATCTTTCCTGTTATTGATTTCAAACACCTTGTATTTATTCTTATTTTTCTTCCTGTAAGCTCACTGATTTGTCTGTGCATATTTTTTTGTATCTTTAATGGTAGTTAATTCAATTTTTTTGCATTGTTCGTTTAACCAACTGTCTTTAGCCTTCCCACATTTATCTTTTATTTCTTTATTTATCTTAGCGTATTCTTGTTTGTCATTTTTACTCTGTTTTCTTTTTTCCATCAGCATTAAGATTTCTTCATTCATCCATTTTTCTTAGCTATTTGACTTCTCTCCGGTAATATTTCTTTGCTAGATTGATGAATGGAGTCCCTTAACATTTCCTAATGTTCATTTATACTCTGTATTTTAGCTTTTGCATTGTACCTATTTTTCACAGTAATTATGTATTGTTCTTGAATTTCTTTATCTACTTTCAGAACCTCTTTATTAAGTCTCATGTTCCTAAAAAAATGTTTCCCTCTCTTTAATCTTACTTTTATTTTTCCACATAGTGGTACATTATAACTATTACAGTCGGCGCCAGGCATTGTTTTTACATTAATTAGAGCATTTCTAAATCTTTCATTAGTTAGTATGTAGTCAATTTGATTGCGTATTTTCTGATCAGGGCTTTTCCATGTGTATAGTCGTCTTTTATGGTGTTTAAACCACATGTTTCCAATTATCATATCATTGATATTTGCCCATTCTATTAGCTTTTCCCCTCTTTCATGTCTTGTACCTAAACCATAATTCCCCACTACATCCTCCATTTTCCCCTTTCCTACTTTTGCATTAAAATCTCCAAGTAATATTTTTATTTCCTGTGATCCAATGTAAGTCATCACCATTTCTATTTCGTCGTAAAAGTGTTGTATTTCTTCATCACTACTGCTTGTTGTTGGTGCATAAACTTGTATAATATTTATATCTATTGGTTTGCCTTTGATTTTGATCACAATAACTCTATCTGAAATACACCAGTATCCATTAAGTGACTTGGCTGTTTCTTCGTCAAATATTATTCCTACACCTTTTTCATGTGCATCCCCTCCAGAATAAATTATTGTGTGGTTGTCAGCTATAATTTTGCCCGATCCCTTCCCTTCCGCATTTTTCAGGAGACTCTTGGGAGTCGGCGCTGAAGCTGCGGAGTTCGTGCTTTATGCGACACTTTCGGCCGGTCGCCCTGTGGTAAAAGACCGAGCTATGTGAGAAAACCCGGGTCAATGAGGTCCTTTCTGGTGACTGCCGAGTCCATCGACGATGAACTGTGGTTTTCGTGGATGAATTTTGTGTTGACATTCTGGTGGCGGCATTATGCACAGTGTACCTGTGCGGGCTGTTGGATTTCCGAGACTCCGGTCTATTTCACTTTTCACATTGGACAGTGGGGGGCATTTTGTGTGATGTTCACTGGCACAGGAATGGAGCTTAATTGGGTACGACCCGTTGCCGTGAAGTTGGAACCTCGACTAACTAACTAACTAACTAACTAACTAACTAACTAACTAACTAACTAACTAACTAACATATATGGTGGTTATTTAATTTGTAAAGAAACAAATGTACACGATTGTACTCGCCTCTTATAGTGGAATCTCTCCAGTAATTATGCATTCAAACAATCTGTTCACGTGTTTCTGTCTATCTTGTATTTATCCATACATGACTATTGCAATAGTATACCATCGTACACAATATTAGCTTATTTAAAGAGTGGTGGATCTGAACAATTAACTGCTTAACCGTATTCAATCAATACAAGAGTTAAAGTTATTATTTTGGTAGGTACATGCACGAGCCTTCTAATTGTACTCGACCTTCTTGTGTAGTATCTGTACTTGATCTTGACAGGACCACAAGCAGAGGTCAACCGAATGGCCCACAGGGACGTGGAGACCTGATGGCACACAGGGACGTGGAGACCTGATGGCACACAGGGACGTGCAGACCTGATGGCACACAGGGACGTGGAGACCTGATGGCACACAGGGACGTGCAGACCTGATGGCACACAGGGACGTGCAGACCTGATGGCACACAGGGACGTGGAGACCTGATGGCACACAGGGACGTGCAGACCTGATGGCACACAGGGACGTGCAGACCTGATGGCACACAGGGACGTGGAGACCTGATGGCACACAGTGACGTGGAGACCTGATGGCACACAGGGACGTGGAGACCCGATGGCACACAGGGACGTGGAGACCTGATGGCACACAGGGACGTGGAGACCTGATGGCACACAGGGACGTGCAGACCTGATGGCACACAGGGACGTGCAGACCTGATGGCACACAGGGACGTGGAGACCTGATGGCACACAGGGACGTGGAGACCCGATGGCACACAGGGACGTGGAGACCTGATGGCACACAGGGACGTGGAGACCCGATGGCACACAGGGACGTGCAGACCTGATGGCACACAGGGACGTGCAGACCTGATGGCACACAGGGACGTGCAGACCTGATGGGAACCGCCAGCCCTTGTAAATTGTAACTAGTGGTGGCTCAGATCAAAGTATGGGAGTTTTGCACTTGACTGTCCAGGTTGCAGAGGCGATCATCCAAACTGCAAACACGAAACACCAAATCATTGTCCACTAACTTTGGCAGACTGGACTTGCTGGACAACAATGGGCAGAAAGACACAAAGTGGGACTAAGAGACCCCGAAACAAGCATGTATTACTAGTGATAGTAATGAAACAGGGGTCATGTGTAGAACAGATAAGTCACACCAGAGACCATCATTGCATGTAAAGTATACGACAAATAATCTACAGCAATCTCTTCTCTTAATGGAAGAGAGGTGAGAAATCAGAAGACGAGATGGAAAACACATGCAATAAGACAATCCGGCTCATTGGACAAATGGTACCAATACTAAAGAACAAACATATATCAGTAGATACTGAAAAGAAAATATAACCCTAAAACAAAATCTTCGACCTGACCCTTCAGGAGGGTCTTCGTTCTAACTTGCGGCCCCTTCTTTTGGTGATCTCACTGTGCAGTGGATGATGTGCACTCATTGACTCGCTGGTAGACATGTGCCCATGTACTTTGCCGATAAGCGTGTGCATGATCGCCTATGTCATTTGACAAGACACATGATGATGATAATGATGGTTATGAGGATGATGATGTATTTCAAAATATTAGTCTGTTCACACAAATGGCGTTGCTTTTGTCTGTTTTCGCAATAATGTGCATAACATTAACATACAGTTTGAAAACATTGTACTACAGGAAATGAGGCAATGAGGGGAAATAATTAATCTAATCCATGTTAAGGCAGCCAGCAAGGGAGATAACAATAGCTATTTATTCATTTAGAAAATACGGTGGTTATTTAATAAAATATTAACTTTTTAACGTTTTACTTCCCTCTTTCCATGGAAAATATCCGCTAATTATACAAGCAATCGATCATGTTATTTGATGTTTAATATTCTATATAAATCCATACATGACTTTTCTTATTGTATAATATCGTACACAATATTAGTTTACTTAAAGAGTGATAGGTCTGAACAAATATCTGGAAAAACCATACCAGTGTGAGAAGTGAAAAGTATACAATTTTTGGCAGGTACACTCGTGCACCTTGTAGTTTTACTCGGCCTTTAGGGTAATATGTCACCTACACGCCCACATGCAACGCATCGTAAATACACGTACACAAATACTGAACACATACAACGCATGTAACAACACAAACAGTATAAATGAAATCACTACCTTTTCTGCATTGTAAGCTAGTATACTGTCACATACCCCTTTCCCACCATTTTGATACTGTTGTTGTTGATTCTGATGCCGCCCTCAACGTTTTTTTTTTTTTTTTAAGCATATCCTTTACAGGACTTAGCTGTCAACACCAGCATCTTTCAGCTGTATGTTGATCTCTTGGCAAGATTACGCTCAGTAGTTTCCTCAACGGTTGGCTCTAACAAATTATACTGCCATGTTTATCATTACCGAGTGGTGGTGACAGTATTGGGGGGGGGGGTGTTGGAGCCGACAGGGGAGGAATGTGGCAGGGGAAATAATAACGGTGTAATATCATCCTGCTGTTGTTTAAAATATTTCCTTACAACAATGTCAATGAAACCCGCTCCGTGGCCGAGGGGTTAGCAGCTTTCTCCGCTAACTCCGAATACTCTCGTCACGTGACGCGACGAGAATTAGCAGTGGTTCGAATCGCAAAAGTGACTTATGAGAGTATGGAGCCGGTCGCTCAGAAAGTCGTGGCGTGCTGATGAGCGTAATCTAGCCTAGGAATCAACATACAGCTGAAAGATGCTGGTGTTGACCGCAATATCCTGAAACAGGATGGAAACGCGGAAGAAAAAAAAAATGTCAATGAAGAAATGTTCAAATGTATAAAATGGTTGTAATTTTGCGCATATGTCACCTACACGTCCACATGCAACGCTCTGTAAAAACACGAACAATACACTTTGCAACGATTTTAACACTCAACAAAAGTTTTAAAAAAAAAAATTTGGCTAAGATTTGTGTGTAGTATCTGCAGTTGATCTTGTCAGGGCCAACAGTATAGGTTACCCGAATGACGCACAGGGATGTGGGGACCTGATGGTACGGCTCTGGCCCCTGAGGCAACCGCGATCCTCCATAAATTGTAACTAGTAGCGGCTAAGCTCAAAGCATGGATTTATCAACAGCTGATCTGGCCAGGGTGCAGAGGCAGTCATTCAAACTGCAAACTCCTATACATACACGCGCGCGCGCACACACACACACACACACACACACCACTCACAAAGAAATAGAGAGATAACGACACAAGCAAACATAGAGAGACATATAGTTAATGGAGCTATAGAGAGTAAGTTATAGAGACTAGTAAAAGAGGCTCAGACATACATGTACAGGGAACTATAGAGAGTAAGTTATAGAGGCTAGTTAGAGAGGCTCAGACATACATGTACAGGGAACTATAGAGAGTAAGTTATAGAGGCTAGTAAGAGAGGCTCAGACATACATGTACAGGGAACTATAGAGAGTAAGTTATAGAGGCTAGTTAGAGAGGCTCAGACATACATGTACAGGGAACTATAGAGAGTAAGTTATAGAGGCTAGTAAGAGAGGCTCAGACATACATGTACAGGGAACTATAGAGAGTAAGTTATAGAGGCTAGTAAGAGAGGCTCAGACATACATGTACAGGGAACTATAGAGAGTAAGTTATAGAGGCTAGTAAGAGAGTCACAGAGAGATATACAGTTAGATGCTGCCTTTTCTCTTTGTGATCTCACCTTGTAGTGGATGCTGTGCACTCATTGACTCCTTTGTAAACATGGGCTCATATACTTTACCTGCAAGAGAGTGCATTATCGCCAACGCCATTTGACACCACACACGATGACGATGATGATGATGATGATGATGATGATGATGATGATGATGATGATGATGATGATGATGATGACGATGATGATGATGATGATGATGATGATATCATATTTCATAACATTAGTCTCACTGTTCACTGACATGTTGTTGTCTATTTCAGTTTTTGCAATAATGTGATTAACAAAAATAAAAGAAATTTAGACAACAATGAACTACAGGAAATGAGGCAATAAAGGAAAACAAATGGAATCGAAATCAATATTAGGGCATCACGGGAGATAACGAGAGCTATTTATTAATATAAAACATGCCGTGATTATTTAATACATAGAAAATATTTGTCAGATTGTATTTGCCTCTTTTCTTTGGAGATCTCCGGCAATTATGCAATCAAGCAATCGTTTAATTTTTTTTTTTAAATCAGTCAGTTATCAGTTATCAGTTGGGGTATCTTCATTGCACTCCGGACATGTCCATAGGTGCTCAGATCCTCCCCCCAGCATATGCATCAGCAATATAAGGGCTCGAGGTTCCCACAGCGGACAGAGCCACCCATTGGGGTCCCCACGTCCCTGTGTGTCATTCGGTTGACCTCTCCTTGTGTCCCTGGCAATATCCAGTGCAGTTACTACACTTAAATCTTAGCCAACAGGCCGAGTACAATATGTGTATTGTCCTTTCCAAACGTCATTTCATAGAAATCAGTGTGTATTTACAAAATGTAATGTGTGTTTCTTTTGTTTGTGTATAACACAGTGCGTTGCCGTTTAGCAGTGTTAAGTGTCACATGTGCGAATAAAACAATACATACATATATTTATGGTGACACTTATGGTATAATGAATTACAAAACATATTGCATGTAAACATGCATCTAATGGTAAAATGATACCTAAAAGTATAATATTGTTTAACTATTTCCATTCGATTATCAGATTACCCCTACCTCGTTCAACCTCAAAGAGAAGTTATATTAGGGTCCTTCCCTGGCTCAGATTAATAAACATGCCAATGAGACGGTCCCAACCAAAGCGGCTGATCGCGGTTTTACCCACACAGGGTATTAATTAATTTTTATTTTATTTTTCATTCTTAAAGGTGTATTTTGTCCAAGGTTGGTTGTGTGTGTTTTTGACATTTGCGAATAGAACATATACATGCGTATACACGTGATAACATTACATCCATGGCATGGTGTCATTACCTACATATTACTTGTTGATGATGATGGTGGAGTAATCATTTGCTTTCATGCATACTAAAATCTTCCAATAAAAATTATTTTATACTCCAAGCATTCTCATTCACATTTAGTCTTATCAAAAACAAGTGTAACGGTATCGCTGGACCGTTCATCCTCCAAGTATTCTCATTCACTGTTGCTGTCTGAATATGGTATCTTGTATGTATCTACACATTCTTGCATACATTAAACATTACAACAAACATCCCCGTTTACAATGTAACTATAAGGTACACGAGTGTACCTGCCAAAAATGATGAAGGACACCATATCTAACGTTACAGTTAAGCAGATTATTGTTCAGACCTATCACTCTTTAAGTGAACAAATAATGAGCATGATATTATACACTTTTAAAAGTCATATATGGATTAATACAAGATATTTAAAAAAGCAAATTCAATTATTGTTTAATGACATAAATGCCGAAAATCATATAAGAAAAGATGCAAGTAAAATGTTATAACTATTTTTAAAAATTAAATAACTATCATATGTGTTATTTGAATAAATAGCTATCGTTATCTCCCGTGGTAGCATTAAAATGGATGTAGATTATGTTTGCTTCCCTTTATTCCCTCATTTCCTGTAGTACAGTGTTTTCAAAGTGTGTTTCAATGTTGTGCACATTATTGTGAAAACAGAAATAGACAACAACATGTTAGTGAACACTGAGACTAATTGTTTGAATTATATCATCAGCTTCATCATAATGTGCCTTGTCAAATGGCGTAGGCGATCACGCAACCCCTTATCGTCAAAGTGCAAAGAGGCTTCAAATGAAAACCTTAAATGGTGTGCGTGTCAGTGCCTCGTTTTATCTACTGAGGTCTGGCATATCACGTCTCACAGAATCAACTACGTGAGTGTGTTAAAATATACTGCTCGTTTATTTAACTTAGCATGTACATCATTTCAACCCTACAATGTGTACAATATATATAGCATGTTCATAATAATACCATGACATCACAATTCATGTATATCGTATATTCTTCTAACTATATACTCGCGCTCGCAGTCAGCGCACACACGCAACTTGTAGCAAATACTCCCCGCTCAGGCTATTGTGCACCCTTGTCAATTCTTCACTCGTTCAAGCATTCCTCGAACACAACCGTCTTTGTCTACAGCTCTGTCCCGTCTGAGTAAGCCTTTGGCCTCGGTCGTCTATCCCGTGGTGAAGCACAACGTGCCACCTTGTATGAAACAATATGTAGGTATATATAAGATGCACCATTTTCAGAAAGCAAAATTGAATAAGAATACTTGGCTTATAAAAGATTCAGTGATACTGTTAAACCCGTTCAAATAAAACTAAGTGTAAATGAGAATACATGGCGCATGAAATAATGTATATTGAACGATTTTAGTATACATGAGAGCAAAGCATGTTTTCCACCCTCATTAAGCTAAAGCCATGTCGGGTTACATTCTGTATCTCCAGCCAGGCTACTGCTTTAGTTACTGCCATGTCAGGTTACATTCTGTATCTCCAGCCAGGCTACTGCTTTAGTTACTGCCATGTCAGGTTACATTCTGTATCTCCAGCCAGTCTACTGCTTTAGTTACTGCCATGTCAGGTTACATTCTGTATCTCCAGCCAGGCTACTGCTTTAGTTACTGCCATGTCAGGTTACATTCTGTATCTCCAGCCAGGCTACTGCTTTAGTTACTGCCATGTCAGGTTACATTCTGTGTCTCCAGCCAGGCTACTGCTTTAGTTACTGTCATGTCAGGTTACATTCTGTGTCTCCAGCCAGGCTACTGCTTTAGTTACTGCCATGTCAGGTTACATTCTGTATCTCCAGCCAGGCTAATGCTTTAGTTACTGCCATATCAGGTTACATTCTGTGTCTCCAGCCAGGCTACTGCTTTAGTTACTGCCATGTCGAGTTACATTCTGTATCTCCAGCCAGGCTACTGCTTTAGTTACTGCCATGTCGAGTTACATTCTGTATCTCCAGTCAGGCTACTGCTTTAGTTACTGCCATGTCGGGTTACATTCTGTATCTCCAGTCAGGCTACTGCTTTAGTTACTGCCATGTCGAGTTACATTCTGTATCTCCAGCCAGGCTACTGCTTTAGTTACTGCCATGTCGAGTTACATTCTGTATCTCCAGTCAGGCTACTGCTTTAGTTACTGCCATGTCAGGTTACATTCTGTGTCTCCAGCCAGGCTACTGCTTTAGTTACTGCCATGTCGAGTTACATTCTGTATCTCCAGTCAGGCTACTGCTTTAGTTACTGCCATGTCAGGTTACATTGTGTCTCCAGCCAGGCTACTGCTTTAGTTACTGCCATGTCGAGTTACATTCTGTATCTCCAGTCAGGCTACTGCTTTAGTTACTGCCATGTCAGGTTACATTCTGTGTCTCCAGCCAGGCTACTGCTTTAGTTACTGCCATGTCGAGTTACATTTTGTATCTCCAGTCAGGCTGCTGCTTTAGTTACTGCCATGTCGGGTAAATATGTGTCTCCAGTCAGGTCACTGCTAGAGTTATCTCCATGGACTACATAGTCAGAATTCTTGTGTTAAGGCGATAACACCACAGTCTTCCTTCATAGAAGTCTCTCCGACATGATCTGTCCAATCCTGTGTGCTCCCCTATGTGCAACAACAGACTCCTCTGTCTAGATGACTAATTACCCTAATAACAACTCTTAAAAGTAAAGGCTTGAACGTCTACATCTAAGATTATCGGATGATGTTGTCTCCACCCTCGGTCCAGTCTGATGCATGCTAAAATGTACGTACTTCATGTTGCTGGCACGTGTCTCCATTCTTCATAAGAATCTATGTCCTCGAGTGAACAGACCTTCCGAATGCTGTGCTCGGCTTAACCCTTCCAGTAGTTTCCTCTTTCTAATCTGCTTCCATTTCTCTTCTTAATCTCACCGTGAAGTGGATGCTGTGCACTTATTGTCTCGCGTGTAGACAGATGCTCATTACGAAGGGGCATCAAGTGAACACATTAAAAGTGTGTTAGAATGTCCAACAAGTCTCATCTGTCTAGATGACTACTTACCATAAAACGAGCATTCAAATGTAAAGACTTAAACTTCTACCTTTGACGTTATCGGGTGTTGTTGTCTTCATTTCTATCCAGTCTGATGTGTACTAAAACTACATACTACATGTTGCTTGCACTTGTTTCCATCCTTCACGAGAATATATGTCCTCGAGTTAACAGACATTTCGAATGCTGTGCTCGGCCAAAAACTGCTCTAGTTTCCTGTGTCTAACCTGCTACCCTGACTCTTCTTGATCTCATCGTGCAGTGGATGCTGTCTGTGCACTCGCTGACTCGCTGGTAGACATATACTCATGTACTTTACCGATAAAGGAGTGCATGATCGTCGATGCCATTTGACACTGCACGTGATGATGACTATGAGGATCATGATTATATTATATTTCAAGGTATTAGTCTCAGTGCTCACTAACATTTTGTTGACTATTTCTGTTTTCGCAATACTGTGAATAACATTAAATAAAATATTGGAAAACTATGCACTACAGGAATTGAGGCTTTAAGGGGAAATAATTCTAATATAAATTCATATTAAATCCAGCACGGGAGTTAACGAAAGCTATTTATTCATAAAACAGATATGTTATCACAAACTCTTTTGTACCAAACGAAGATTGATCGTTGTCTAGGTCATACTGCTCCTTCTATATTACCGCAGAGTGGAAGCTGAATTATCCACCTGTCTCACACCACAAGTCACCACGACAACACACATCCGCTAGTCAGTGAACAAGATTGAGTTTGCGCACACACTATCCATTTAATTATGAATTAATACGGAACCACACACCACGTAAATCCAGGAACAATAATTCTCTCAGAATATATCTTCATCACAACTTATAACTCAAATAACACTGCCTTCTCAAGGCCTGTTTAATCTCATCCACCACGACAGCTTTTACTATCCCCTATTCCCGGCCTGAATTCACTCGATCTACCACACACTGGATCTAAGCCTCCTCTAACTATCCGACCCTCTCTAGGGCTAGGCTTGAATTCACTAAGTCTGCTGATAACCGGGCTCAGTCTTTAATACTTAGTCTCAGAATTCCCATCACTGAAAACCACAGGGCAGAGTTATATCACTAACTCCCCTATCATTCACTTTCCCCGACCACCGACCTACACTTGTCGGGTCCCAACATTCACTCTCCCCAGTCAATGTTTTTCAATGTCTTTTTAACCTTCTTTGCAGCCCCTCCCCAGGCTCCACACAACACTACCCCCAATCTCAACTGTCTGCCCCACAACCTTCCCCGTTTATCTTCTTTGTTTTCCCGGGGAATGCCCTTTCACCCCGTGTACTTGTTTATAATGTAGCATTGCTATCAGGTCAATCTCCTTAATGTTATTGAACTCAGACATGTATCAGTAGTTATTTAATAAAAACAAATATTTTATAACATTTTACTTGCCTCTTTTCAAGGAAGCTCTCCGGTAATTATGTAATCAAACTATCTTTTTAATTGTTGTTTTATTATCTTTTACAAATAAATATATTACTTTTCTTATTGTATAATACCAGACACAATATTAGTTCACTGAAAGAATATAAGGGCTAAAATATTAACTGCTTAACCATCGATAAGAATAGAACTGCTTATTTTGTCATTGCAAACCAGATGCATCACACCAGTGACCATCATTACCTAGAAAGTATACGGCAACGAATATACAGCAATCTCCGCGACTAAGCGTTACACTACAGTTAGATTTATAATTAGCGTTCATTTGAAATTCGTTCGTACCGCATCGAGCGTAATTGCGTACGTTCAACCTGATCATGTCATGGTCATGTGATAAGTACTGACCAATGAATAAAAGAGCACGTGCTTATCGTCCCATGATGCATAAGTTCTGTTTCTGACCGTTGAGAAAATGGTCGGGTTTATCCAAAATCCGTCCAAAGAAGATCAAAGAGCAGTGATTCAGTTTCTTTAATTTTAAGGATGTCGACTAGTGGACATTCATCGAAGAATGCAGGCAGCGTACGGTAACAAATGTGTGTCGAAGACAAAAGTGATAGACTGGGCACGAATGTTTCGGAAAGGACGTTAGTTCACGACAGATCTTCGACGGCCGATTCAAGAGGATATTATTGCAACAGAAATAAAACATCGCCAAAACTGATGCAGCAATACAAATGAACAGTTGTCGAAGCATACGTTCGCTAGCAAAATAATTTGATGTGTCACTTTGAATAATTCAAAACGTCGTTCGTAAGAAACTGGAATATCGGAAGGTGTGTTCATAGTGGGTACCACAGATGTTGACCGACCACCAAAAAGAGAAACGCATGGAATGGTGTTTGAAGTACTTGCTGCGTTACAGAGTGGAGTGTGATGGATTTCTCTTCAGCATAGTGGAAGGCAATGAATCATGGTGTCACCACTTTAAGCCGAGCAGCAAAAGAGAGAGCATGCAATGGAAGCATGCTAGTTCACCGAAAGCCAAACATTTTCAAGTTACAGGTTTCCGCTGACAAGGTTACACTGAGCGCTCTTTTTGACCATGAAGGGCTATTGTTTGCCGACTTTAATGAACCTGGTATCAACACCAACTCTACCCACCACTTGGAAACACCAGAAAAGCTGCAAAATGCCATCAATAATAAACGGCCCGGCATACTTCCTCACGGTGTGATTTTGTTGCACGATAATGCTCGTCCGCGCGCTGCAAAGATTGTGCAGGAATCATTAACTTGGAAGAAGTGGGAAATTCTGCAACATCCAGCCTTTAGTCCTGATTTGTCACCATGTAATTTTCATTTGTTCGGACCTCTAAAAAAGCTCTCAAGAGGCAACGATTTCACTCAGATGCAGACGTAATGAACGCGGTGAACACTTGGTTCAGTGATCAACCACAATCCTTTTTTTTCTTTTTGCGGAAGGCATTCGCCGCCTACCTAAGATATGGGATGCTTGCCTGAATGCTTACGGCGACTTCTTCTGACCAACCATGGTGCATAATTCATTCAGTATGATCATTGGCACCTTGCCGTCTTGACAGACAATGGTTTGTGCTTTAAAAAGGCATACTAACTTTTACCTATGGCGGTAGCGCATGTGACTGATAAAGCCAATTTGCGCTGTAAATGTCCGTTCACAGTGGGTGCATGTGAACACGTGGCCATTTCCACCATCATACACCATCTTATGTCTCAAACGCTCGGTGTGTGACTTATCTGCAATAATTTGCTCCTTTGTCTTTATTCCATTTCTGATGTTTGCCCTCCATGCAACACGTTCAGCGGCAACCTGCTCCCAATGTGCATTATCAATGCCTGTATCAATCATGTCCCGCTTACACACATCTTTGTATCGTAGTAGAGGCCGACCCTTAGATCTCTTACGCAACTGTAATTCACCAAAAAAGATGTCCTTTGGTATTCTACCATCATCCATCCTCCTAAGATGTCCTATCCATCTAAGTCTAAAAAGACTGAGAATGGAATAAACTGTCACACAACCTGATCTTTCCAATACTTCAGTATTTGTGATTTTGTCTTGCCACTTAATACTAAGTATTCTTCCCAGACACCGCATATGAAAGCTGTTTAAATGTTTCTCTTGGTGTGAGTAAGTTGTCCAGGTTTCACTGCCATAAAGAAGAATACTAAGGACACAGGCTTGATAGTCAAGGACTTTTGTTTTTGCAGTAAGCTTCCTGTTCTCGCAGACTCTTTTTGTTAACCTGTTCATTGTTCTTGCTGCCTTACCAATCCGGATGTTGATTTCCTGATCTAGGGATAATTTGCTATTTACCACTGATCCTAGATATGTAAAATGGTCTACCATCTCTAGTTCGGCGTCGTCAATAAAGATTGATGGTACCCCATGTGCACCTTGTGTCATAATCTGTGTCTTCTTTTTGCTAATTGTTAAACCAAATTCAGAACAAGCATTGGTGAATGCAGATAGTAGACATTGCAATTCTTCCTCAGAGTGGGTCGTAACTGCAGCATCATCTGCAAAAAGCAACTCTCTGATCAGTACCCTCCTAATTTTGGTCTTGGCCTTCAATCTCTGAGCATTGTAAAGGCCGCCATCTGATCGTGAGTGAATGTATATACCACCATGCTGATCACGAAAGGCATATTTCAGTAGAAGTGAAAAGTATATTCCAAAGAGGGTGGGAGCTAGTACACAACCTTGCTTAACTCCACTCTTGAATTAAAATTCTTCAGAAGTTGCACCATCAAACTTGATTATACCCTTCATGCCTGTGTGGAACGATTCCACAATGGACAGAAGAGTTGGTGGGCAGCCAATCTTCTTTAGTGCATTGAATAGACCAAATCAAATGCCTTTGTGAGGTCGATGAAGGCAATAAACAGTGGTTGATTCTGTTCACGGAATGTTTCTTCTATTGTTCGCAATAAGAATATCATATCAATGGTAGACCGGTCGGGGGCTGCCCAGCTTGAGGCAGGAGGTAGCTGATCAGTGACACCTGTATGTGTCTCCCACCGTCAGAGGCAACGCATGGCGCCCCATGTCTACGCCAATTGACAGGGACTTATAACCCGTAACAGTTGCCTCTCGCTTTGATTCCGAGACCAGTTAAGACCAGGGATGGAGTTATCGCCTCTCCATAGCACAAAGCCTGGGCTAAAATATAGAGATCATGTGTTGCCCATGCAGCATGATCCCTCTCTCTGCCTGCCTAGTTCACTCCAGAGGAAAGGTAACACCCCTACATCTGGAACAAGACAAGCTGTAGAAGCTGCCGGATCAGCAAAGCAATGCTCTAACTGTCCGCCTGTCGGAGCTTCGATCCTAGACCAGCTGCCAACCAAGGGTTAGGGCCTGGTCTGCCCTGCAATGACATTTTGTCTTTTGCTTGCATTTCCTCGCACCAGGGTAAGGCTTGTACCCTCCCAATTGCGCTCTTCCACCCGAAGCCGTTGTCACAATGTGGGGTATCGGGTTTGGTAAGCGCCGCCCAACGTTCGGCGCTAACAAAAAGCAGGTAGTACCGTCTACTGTTATACGGTCAGTCATATCTGACTAAGACCTGACACAAAAATAATTAGTTGGTGTCAAAATACTATATATATATATATATATATATATCATAACATAACCACCATTATACTATTTACCTTATACCTGGCATAGAAAAAACCACATATCAAAAGCAGTTTGTACTGATAATTAAACTAATTAATTATAGTCTTCCGTTAGGCATTGCGGGTGGGTATTCTTCTCCAGTGCGAAGCAGTTAATGTCCATAATTATCCGGGACAGAAATAAAATATCCACAGTCATGTTCTAATGTCCACTGAAGTTTGTTGCGGAATAATTATAATCCCTTTTAGGAAATAAATTCACCACATATCCCCTCCATTGCGGCTGAATTCACGAATTCAAAATGAATGCTTTGTTTAATTGTACCACACCTGTTAATGATTCTTTTGTAATAAAGCTAAACAAAGAGAAACTTGTTACTTGTTCTAGTATCTGCCCGTTTACTGTGATGTTCATTCATGACCTTTCCTTTTTACTGCTAATTATCATAGTTTTTTGTTTGTTTTTTAGATGTTAATATATATGTAAAGAAACCAGCCAAGCAGAGACAGCAAGAATACCGCATGACGAGAACACAGAAGAAGAGCCATCTGCAAATCTAACCATTAGATAACTCCTGTTTGCGGACGACCAAACACTAATAGCAAAATCAGAAGCTGAATTACAAGACCACATGAATAGTCTAAACGAAACGTGTAGGGAACATAACATGAAAATTAGCACAAGCAAAACAGAGGTAATGACTATAACTAAAGAAGAACAAACAGCAACAATTCACCTAAACGAACATCCCTTGAAACAAGTAAAGAGCTTCAAGTACCTAGGAAGTATAATATCATCAAATGGCAGATCAGAAGACGAGATCGAACATAGGTGCAATAAGGCAAATCAACTCATTGGACAAATGGCACCAATACTAAAGAACAAACATGTATCAATAACTACTAAGAAAGCACTTTACAACACAATCTTCCTACCAACTCTGTGCTACCAATGCCAAACCTGGACAATGACAGAAAAAGAGAAAAGAAAAATCACAACAACAGAAATGAGGTTCCTGAGAAGAATACTCAACGTATCAAGAAGAGATAAGATCAGAAATGAAGAAATTAGGACTAAAGTGGGGGTTAAAGCTGCTCTAGATTTTATTAGAAAGCAGCAAGTCAAATGGTTTGGCCATGCAAGTAGGCTACCAGTCAACAGCATGCCACAACAAGCAATGATGTACAGACCAGATGGAAACAGAGGAAGAGGCCGACCACGTAAACGTTGGACGGAGGGAATAACAGAATCCATGGGAATGTCGATATACGAAGCCCATAACCGGGCACTCTCACGAAGTTTATACTTCACCTCGACACCGCAAGGTACAAGAGGAACATGATGAGATGAGATGAATATCTAAGCCACATTCTGCACTGTGCCTGTTTACTTCTTCCACTAGGTCTTGCAACTCTTTCTCACTTTCTGCTAGTAACACGGTATCGTCAGCATATCTAAGATTGTTTATGATTCTTCCATTGATGTTGAGTCCAGGCATTTCAACTAGTTTAAAATTTCTTTCTGTGTATAGGTTGATGAGGCTTGGGGACAGTACACATCCCTGCCGTACTCCTCTTTTTATCTCTATAGACGACGAAAAGTTATTACCTCATCTAATAGACGCCACTTGTTCCCAGTACCAGTTACTAATAAGTATGATTTCCTTTCCGTCTACTCCTATATCTTGAAGGCACGTAATTAGCCTTTCATGTTGTACTCTATCAAAAGCTTTCTTGTAGTTTATAAAACAAACATATATACTTTTTTGAACTTCTATATATTTTTCAATTAACATCCTAAAACAGATAATTGCTTCTCTTGTGCCGCTGTTTTTGTTGAACCCAAATTGTTTTTTCAGCTAATTCCTCATCTATTTTATGTTGAATTCTTTCTTGTATGAGCTTGAGTAGTATCTTAGTTTTGTGGCTCATTAAGCTAATAGTTCTGTAATCCTCACACTCAACAGCTCTTGGCTTCTTCGGTAGTGTGATGAAAATTGATGTTTTCAGATCCTTGGGGATGTACCCAGTATTATATATATATCATTACATAATTCTGTGATAGTTTGAATGCCAAAGCTGGATAAGGATTTTATCATCTCTGTTGTTATCTTGTCAGGACCTGCAGCCTTTCCCTCTTTCATCTTTTTAATAGCCATTTCTACATCTGCTGTTAGTATTTTTGGTCCATCTTGAGTATTATGCAATGTTGGTCTATTGACCCTGTTGTCCTAGAATAAATCTTCTGTGTACTCTGTCCATCTTTTTATTGTGCCAATGTTATTAATTATAATATCTCCATTATTTTCCTCTGATACAACCGTTTCCTGTTATATTATGTTTCTTCTTTGTAAATCTTTTTATATGTTCGTGTAATTCTTTCGAGTTGTGTTTCATTTCCAGATCCTCCATTTCTTTGCAATGTTTCTGCAGCCACTCTTCTTTGGCAACTCTGCACACGTGACGTATTTCTCTATCCATTACTATATACTCTGGAGTGTTCTTTCTGGAGTGTTCATGGAAACAAAAACAATCAAAACAGAGGTTCTAGAAAAACCCGAGAATGAAAAGAGTCTAGATGAAAGAAAAGGCAAGTGAGATGTTTCGGCCACATTAAAAAAAAATAATTAGCACTCTTATCAAAGCCAATTTGGAGGGCAAGGTTAAGGGCAAGCGAGCAAGAGGTAGACAATGATACAAGTGGCAAGATAACATCAAGAGATGAGGGAACATCCGTCTGACAGAAAGTACAGGCAAGACGAGAGACAAGTTTCAAGATAACATCAAGAGATGAGGGAACATCCGTCTGACAGAAAGTACAGGCAAGCCGAGAGACAAGTGGCAAGATAACATCAAGAGATGGGGGAACATCCGTCTGACAGAAAGTACAGGCAAGACGAGAGGGAAGTAGCAAGATAACATCAAGAGATGGGGGAACATCCGTCTGACAGAAAGTACAATCAAGACGAGAGACAAGTGGCAAGATAACATCAAGAGATGGGGGAACATCCGTCTGACAGAAAGTACAGGCAAGACGAGAGACAAGTGGCAAGATAACATCAAGAGATGAGGGAACATCTGTCTGACAGAAAGTCCAGGCAAGACGAGAGACAAGTGGCAAGATAACATCAAGAGATGGGGGAACATCTGTCTGACAGAAAGTACGGGCAATACGAGAGACAAGTGGCAAGATAACATCAAGAGATGGGGGAACATCTGTCTGACAGAAAGTACAGGCAAGACGAGAGACAAGTGGCAAGATAACATCAAGAGATGGGGGAACATCCGTCTGACAGAAAGTACAGGCAAGACGAGAGACAAGTGGCAAGATAACATCAAGAGATGGGGGAACATCCGTCTGACAGAAAGTACAGGCAAGACGAGAGACAAGTGGCATGATAACATCAAGAGATGGGGGAACATCCGTCTGACAGAAAGTACAGGCAAGACGAGAGACAAGTGGCAAGATAACATCAAGAGATGGGGGAACATCCCTCTGACAGAAAGTACAGGCAAGACGAGAGACAAGTGGCAAGATAACATCAAGAGATGGGGGAACATCCGTCTGACAGAAAGTACAGGCAAGACGAGAGACAAGTGGCATGATAACATCAAGAGATGGGGGAACATCCGTCTGACAGAAAGTACAGGCAAGCCGAGAGATAAGTGGCAAGATAACATCAAGAGATGAGGGAACATCCGTCTGACAGAAAGTACAGGCAAGACGAGAGACAGCCAGTGTTGGGGATCCATTGCAGCCAACCTTCATTGAAGAAAGGGCACCTGATTGTTCGATTGAGACATGTACTTTGCCGATAAGCGTGTGTATGATCGTCCACGCCATTTGACACGGCACATGATGATGATGATGATGCTCGTGATGTATTCATATTTAAAAATATTAGTCCCACTGTTCACTAACATGTCGTTGTCTAGTTCTGAATTCACAATAATGTGCTGGACATTAAAATAACATTTGAATACTATGTACTTGTGGAAGTGAGGCAATGAGGTGAAACAAAAATAATCTAAATAAATATTAAGGCCAGCACGGGAGATAACGATATCTATTTGATGATATAATAAATACTGTACTTATTTAATTTTAAAAATAGTTACAAAATTTAACTTGTATCTTTTCATTAAAGATCTCTCTCGGTTATGCTATAAAACAATCCTTGTACTTGATTTACTCCATGTTATAATAATCTATGCATTGCTATTTATTCCTATTGTATAATATAGTACACTATATTACGTATACTTAAAGAGTGATAGTCCAGAACAATTATCTTCTGCAATGTAAGAATTGGCAGCATCTCAAGCTTTTATTTTTGGCAGGTACCCGCGTGTACCTTGTAATTGCAACCACACAATGTAAACATGTTGCGATGGCAACGCCCACGTTATTATAACAAACAGTCATAATATAATAGTGTTGCTAATGTGCTTCAGCATATAATAGCTTATTAGTAAGTGTATTGAAATAATATTGAAAACAATAAGAGAGAACAGCCGAGGATAGCCACATTTACACACAAAAGCTATGACAAAGCATATATTTCTGCATTCCATGGACAAGAGTCGACGACCTGCTGCTGTCAAGTCAGCTCTGTTGTCAGACAAATATTCAGATCAACTTGAAGGTTCACTGCTGGATGTGAACCGTGTGAAAGTTATCGTTGAGAATGGGTACCTCAGCTTGGATGTGGTCAAGGATTTGGTGGTGTTCAGTACTAAAGTAGGCCAACAGCTTGAGAAACAAAGGGAGAGGGGGGATTATCAGAAAAAGCAAACATCACTTGCGTTACATGGTGCTGGACACACTCAATACTGCTTTGGACATCCCGGCTTCCTCGTCTTGACCCGAGTGTTGGCAACAGCTGTACATGTGTGGTAGCCGAGGTTGGGGTTAAAGGTAATCGCATATCCTGTACATGTGTGGTAGCCGAGGTTGAGGTTAAAGGTAGTCGCATATCCTTTACATGACGTTGCCGCTTGAGTTTATGGCTGATTGTGAATTCTTGGCAAGTTCACGTTCAGTAGTTTGCCGTTGCTGTCTGAACGACCGGCACTCATACCATGATATACACATACCAAGGCCAGGCGGTCTGCTGCCAAATATCCCCCATCAGTGTCTCGAACCTGGTCTGTGGGATCAGGTGTTGAATCCGTAACACTTTCTCTACAGAGCCGGTCTTCAAAACAGAACTGATAGGTTGATGTCTCATTTAATCTCATCTTATCTCATCGCATCTCATCTCATCATGTTCCTCTTGTACCTTGCGGTGTCGAGGTGAAGAATAAACATCGGGAGAATGTCCGTCCATCATCTCATCTCATCTTGTTCATTTTGCACTTTGCGGTGTCGAGGTGAAGTGCAATCAGCGAGAGAATGGCCGCTTAAGGGCTTCATGTAATTCTTAATTTGTCTACGAGCAATAGGTTGAGGTAGACGGGGATATTCCGTTATTGAGAGGTACATTGGCCAGTTTAACATCTTATGAAATCACCACCAACTTATTTAAGGAGTCATAAAAACATGATAATGGAGGAAGATGTGACAGCTAATAAACTGTCACAGTTGAAAACACATTAATAGCAAATTCAGTAGCAGAATTACAAGACCACATGCATAGTATAAATAAGCGAAATGTGTAAGGAACTTAACATGCAAATTAGCATCAGTAAAACAGAGGTAATGCCTATAACTTTCAGTGCAATTCCTTCAGCGCCGATAATCTTGGATTGCTATGGAAAAAATTCACTTGTTCACTACTCGGTGTGCCTGACCAGGTCTTAAACAGTCTGGCACAGAAGTCACGCCGTTTTGAATCTTTCTATTCCACACATACGCTTGCTCAACTGACAGGCAGGCATCACCATACTGGCCTGTCACTAGCCGATGAATTTCTGTAGTTTTCATCCTTCATTGGACACACAATGGATAACACTACGCTGCTCTTCTTTGGTGCATGTCAAAAATTTGGCTGCCTTCTTTAAACTGTCCTTGAGACCTCACTGTGTTCACCAGCACCTTGACGTCACGTGCTTAAAACTCTTGACATCCTGTACAACATTATTGACAGGTTACACGACAATATCTTGGTTATTGTAATTTCTCTCACACTTTTATGATTTCCATTTGAAGTCTCCTCCTACATGAGCACACATCTATCAGTTAGTCAATGATTGCGCAGCATCCACTGCACGGTGAGGTCAAGAAGAGAAAGGGCAGCAGGTTAGAAAGTTACCACCATGTCGGGTTACAATCTGTGTCTACAGTCAGGCTACTACTTTAGTTACTGCTCTGTCGGATTACAATCTGTGTCTACAGTCAGGCTACTGCTTTAGTTACTGCTTTGTCAGATTATAATCTGTGTCTCCAGTCAGGCTACTGATTTACTTACTGCTCTGTCGGATTACAATCTGTGTCTCCAGTCAGGCTATTGCTATAGTTACTGCTCTGTGGGATTATAATCTGTGTCTCCAGTCAGGCTACTGCTTTAGTTACTGCTCTGCCGTGTTACAATCCGTGTCTCCATTCCGTGTATTTATTCTTCACGAGAATCTATGTACTCGAGTGAGCAGAACTTTCGAAAGCTGTTCTCGGCTTATCTCTCCCACGAGTTTCCTCTGTCTAACCTGCTGCAGTGTCTCTTCATGATCTCACGGTGCAGTGGGTGTCGTACACTCATTGAATGGCTGGTGGACATGTGTCGATATACTTTGCCGATTAGGTAGTGCATGGTCCCCGACGGCATTTAACAAGGCACATGATGATGATAATTGTTGGTCATTTGTTTTGGTTTTTTTTTTTTTTGGGGGGGGGGGGGGGGGAGTGGGACAGATAAATCCGTATTAAAAAATATTAGTCTCACTGTTCGCTAATATTTTGTTGTCTATGTTTGTTTTCGAAATAATGTGCATTCCATTAAAATAAAGTTTTAAAACACCGTACTACAGGTGATGAGGAAATGAGGGGAAACAACTAAACTCTAAATGCATATTAATGCGGCACCAACGGGAGATAACAATAACTATTTTTTTCATATAACCAATTCTTTTGTTATTATTGTGTGTTTACATTTGTATAATTTTAATTGCCTTATTTCATGGAAGATATCCGGCAATTATCGAATCAAACTACGCTTTTATTTGATTTTTACAATCTTATATTAATCCATACATTACTTTGTTAATTGTATAATATTGTACACAATAGTATTTCACTTATAGTATTAGGCCTGTATAATTATCTGCCAAACAGCTTCAGTATTTTTTCTTTAATTTGTTATGATTTTTGGCAGGTACACACGTGTGCCTTGTAATTTAAAAGCGAAATTGTAAGCATGTTGCGATTGCACCGACCGTGTTATAATAACAATAAATTATGTAATAGCTTATTAATCATCATGTTTGAAAATATACACTATGAGAGAACAGCTGAGAAATGCCGTATTTACAAACACAACGAGAACGCATGCAAATCTGCATCCGATGGACAAGAACCGACGACCTGCAGCTGTCAAGTCAGTTCTGTTGCCAGACAAATATTCAGATCAACTTGAAGGTTCGCTGCTGGATGTGAACCGTGTGAAAGTTATCGGGAATCGCTACCTCGTTGTGAATGGGTACCCCAGCATGGAGGTCGTCGCAGACTTGGTTGTGTCCAGTCCTAAAGTAGGCCAGCAGATTGAAGGAGTGATTGACCAGAAAGGCAACAGTCACGTGGGTTGCTTGGTGCTGGACACATTCAATGCTGCACTGGACATCCCAGCTTCCTCTGGGTTTGACCCGCGTGTTGGCACCAGCTGTGCATTTCTGGTGGCCGAGGTTGTTGAAGATGGAGATATACTGTTATTGAGAGGTACATTGGCCCATTGGCCAGAGCTGCTTTGTTTGTTTGTTTGTTTGTTTGTTTGTTTTTTTCGACATGAAGAATGATGATGACCATTCATTTTATCCAGTGGGGTTGAAAGCACGGAGCCTTGAGTTCTAAGATGGCTGATAAGGCCTATTTTGGCTCGAAATGTTCTTTGAGAATGTAGGCCACGAATGCTTGACGTTCAAGGAGGACGATCTGCTGCAGTGGGTTTTCTGTCCTGCCTTTTCTTCACAGCTCTTGCAGTCCTGGTTGCTTCACAAGAGACTGCACTCGTGCGTAATGATGTACGTTATGAATCTAGCCTTTGTCAGCAGTTTCCCAAATGTCATGATGACATTCAACAGCTTTCAGTGAGATTTTCAGAGTTTCTTTAAAGCGTTTCCTCTGCCCGCCATGGAGCGCTTACCACAACGCCGCTCACCGTAAAAAACACAACAACAACAAAATCGTTTATGGAGCCTGTGATCTGGCATTCGTGCCAGGTGACCAGCCCAGCTAATCTGATTCTTCATTAGTAGAGTGTGAATACTGGGCATGGACGCTCTTGAAGAGTAACATATTATGAAAACACCACCAACATATTTAAGGATACAGAAGACATGCCCATGGACGAAGCTGTGACAGCTAATAAATTGTCTATGTAACTGTATGTCTCTCTTTCTAGCCTATACAACTTACTCTCTATTGCTCCATGTTACTGTATGTCTCTCTATGTCGTTGTCTGTGTGTGTTATGTATGCGTTTTTGTGTGTGTATTTGTGTGTGTGTGTGTGTATTTGTGTGTGTGTGTGTATTTGTGTGTGTGTGTGTGTGTGTGTGTGTGTGTGTGTGTGTGTGTGTGTATTCGTTTATATCGACACACCACATTCTGTCTGTTAGATAGTTTTGCAATTCGTTTGCAGTTGTCCTCAACCCATTCATATGTCTGTTAATTGCTATTCCAGCAAATTTCACTGCTCTTCAAATGCCAACCAACAAATTAGGAAGAGCTTTGAGACAGCAGAAATATGGCTTCCTAGAAGATTGTTGCGGATACCCTGGACTGCCAGAGCTACTGACAACGAGTGACCGGAAGAGGATAATGAGGCTAGACCATTACAATCAATTATACACAAGAGGAATATATCATTATTTGGTCCGACAATGCGGAGACAGGTACTGGAGACCATCGTAACCACAGGAATAATAAGCGGTTAAAGAGGCATATGCTTGCTTGCTTGCTTGTGTTCGTTGGCTTGAGCTCCAACGCGAAGTCCTGTATGTAGATACAGAACAAGAGAAAGGGTGCTGGGTGGAATAAGAAGGCATCGTAGAAGAAATCAGTGGATGCGATTCAGAGCACCTAGTTGGGAGATCTGGGAAGAGGCGTGATTTTCTGCGACAGTTGGCAAGGCACATATTCAGGAAGACTATGATTGTTGTTTTGATATGTTTTCTTGTATCATTGTGTTCCTCGTGTAACTTGCGGTGTCGTGGTGAAGCAGAAACAACGGGTGGGTGCCCGTTTATGTGCTTCATATGTCGAGACTCCCATGGACACTGTTATTCCCTCTGACCATCGTTTACATGGTTGACCACTTCTTCGGTTTCCATCTGGTCTATGCACCATTGTTTGCTGTAGTATTTGACAGTTGGGTGCCTAATTATGTGGCCGAACAATTTAACTTGCTGTTTTCATGTAAGATCTATCGCTTCTATACTTCCCTCTTTAGTCCTAATTTCTTCATTACTGATTTTCTCTCTTCCTGATACATTGAGTATTCTTCTCAGGAATCTCATTTCCTTTGTTGTAATTGTTCTTTTCTCTTATTCCGTCATTGCCGAGTCCTGGCATTGGTAGCGTATAGTTGGTAGAAAGATTATGTTGTAGAGTTCTTTTTTAGTATCTACTGATACGTGTGCGTTGTTTAGTATTGATGACAGCTTGTCCAATGAGAAGGGTTGCCTTATTGCATCTATTCACTACCTCGTCTTCTCATGTCTCACATATCTTCCAATAATGTGATGCTGATACGTGGAACATTCGCCTATAAGAAGATATGAAAGAATGCGCTCACATTTACAATGACCATTCATGACTCACAATATAGCCCTCTTTCCCACCCTAATGAACGTGTAGAAGATCCGATCGCGTACACTCAGAGTAGCGAGCAATGAATAGTAACACTGTTGCCTACCATGCACTTCGAACGAGGCGACTAAGGAGGATATGGTTCCGTCGCCCCACTACTGAATAAATGCCTGGCGCGACACTTTGAGCTGTGCATTTCGCGTGGAATGCTTTTACATCTTTTCGCAGTTTGTAGTGTGAACTGCATGTTCGGAATGATGGCGGCCGGCTATTGCTGGACTGAATGGTTTGCCTTTTCGGTTCACGAGTGCATTGTTCAGGAGAATCCTGAGTGTCGTCGCTGGAGCTACAGAGTTTATGCTTTGTGCGGCGCTTTCGGCGTTTCTCCCTGCGGAAAGAGACCGAGCCATGTGGGATAAAATCCTTTCACCATGGTTATTTTAATTGTGAAATCGTTGCTTCCGGTCTACGAGGGTCGTAAATAAAGTAACGCAATGCATCGTTTTTCTAAGCTAATAATGAAGATGGAAGCATGAAAATATGCATACATAAAATATGGCATTCGTCGATAGTGCGCACGAAATGGTAACCCAACCGGCCAAATATTGTGGCTGTCCTAAGCCGTTGAAATTCAGCGTGTAACAACGTGTGTTAAACGACCGAACATGTGATAGAAATTCTCGTTGCAGTGAAGGAAACTGTTGTGAACATATACTAGCGTCTATGTGATACGTATAGACGTGTTTGTTGTCTACAGGACTACAGTCAGTAGCTGGGTTCATGGAATCAAAGAATCAGAAAGGGGAGATATGGAGCTGCAAGATCGGCCGCGCTGTGAATGTCCAGCCACAGCCACCAACGCAGAAATCTTGAAATGCGCTGGCGGCATTATTCGTATTGATAGGCGAGACACTACTCAACGACTGGGCTTACAGCGAGACACTACTCAATGACTGGGCTTACAGCGAGACACTACTCAACGACTGGGCTTACAGCGAGACACTACTCAATGACTGGGCTTACAGCGAGACACTACTCAACGACTGGGCTTACAGCGAGACACTACTCAATGACTGGGCTTACAGCGAGTCACTACTCAACGACTGGGCTTACAGCGAGACACTACTCAACGACTGGGCTTACAGCGAGACACTACTCAACGACTGGGCTTACAGCGAGTCACTACTCAACGACTGGGCTTACAGCGAGACACTACTCAATGACTGGGCTTACAGCGAGACACTACTCAACGACTGGGCTTACAGCGAGACACTACTCAACGACTGGGCTTACAGCGAGACACTACTCAACGACTGGGCTTACAGCGAGACACTACTCAACGACTGGGCTTACAGCGAGACACTACTCAACGACTGGGCTTACAGCGAGACACTACTCAATGACTGGGCTTACAGCGAGACACTACTCAACGACTGGGCTTACAGCGAGACACTACTCAACGACTGGGCTTACAGCGAGACACTACTCAATGACTGGGCTTACAGCGAGACACTACTCAATGACTGGGCTTACAGCGAGACACTACTCAACGACTGGGCTTACAGCGAGACACTACTCAACGACTGGGCTTACAGCGAGACACTACTCAATGACTGGGCTTACAGCGAGACACTACTCAATGACTGGGCTTACAGCGAGACACTACTTAACGACTGGGCTTACAGCGAGACACTACTCAACGACTGGGCTTACAGCGAGACACTACTCAACGACTGGGCTTACAGCTGTCTGTCAGCAAAGGTAGTGCAAATGCAGTTATAAAAACACTGGGATTTTCTAATGTTTACGCAAGATGGGTTCCTGGAAGTCTCACAAATGACCGCCGTAGGCAAAGGAAAGCAATTTCTTCTGAATTGTTGGAGACTTCAATGCTGATGGAGAGAACTGTTGCTAAGATTGTACAGGTGACGACATCTGGGCACATCATTTTGAACATGAGATAAAATGGCAGCCAATGAAGTGGCATATCCGTAATTACTACGAAGAAAGAAACGTGAGACTACTCTTTTAGCTGGAGAGGTTATAATCACTGTCTTTTAGATCATTTAACGAGCGATTCTTGTGGTTGTTATACCAAGAGGATAGAGAATCAGTTGGCAAGCTTACATGAAGACATTGGAACAACTCAATCATCGTTTCTGCATAGTTCGGCCACACAAATCCAACCCCCAGCCGCCTACTTCTCGTTAACGACAATGTACGCCCACACATAATTCTGGCAACACGGGAAGAATCACCAAATTGGGGACTCTACTACCCCATCCACCCGATAGTCCCGATTTGACACCCTCTTATTTTCATCTATATGGCCCACTTAAAGACGCACTCCGTGGGACAAGGTTTGAAGATGATGAAGGAGTTATTCATACAGCGATGACATGGCTACATGGTCAAGACAAAATCTGGTACCGGCAAGGAATACATGTTCTTGTTTCGCGCTGCCATAACACTGTACAGTTTGATGGGGATTATGTTGAACGATACCGAGGTTTACACGACATATTCTTGTATATTGTGTGGAAACTTGATGGTTTTTGAATAAATAGCTCGTGAGAACAGCGATATGGTGCATTACTTTCTGAACGCCTCTTGTACTTATAGGTGAATGTACCACATATCAGCATCACATTACGGAAGATAGATGAGAAATCAGGAGATGAGATCGAAAATAGATGCAATAAGTCAAACGCACACATTGGACAAATGGCAACAATACAAACGAACAAACACGTTTCAGTAGATACTGAAAAAGAACAATAAAACGCAATCTTTCACCTCACCCTACTAGGAGTTTCCTCGTTCTAACTCTCTGCTCTGTCTTTTCTTGATCTCTCCGTGCAGTGGATGATATGCACTCATTGACACGCTGGTAGACATGTGCTCATGTACTTTGCCGATAAGGGAGTGCATGATCGCCTACGCCATTTGAAACGGCACATGGTGATGATGATGATGGTGATGATGATGTTGATAATATATTTCAAAATAGTAGTGTCACTGTGACACTATGGAAGTCTTTTCATTTACTCTGGGAGAGACGTCGGAGGCCAGCGTGAAGTGGCATTTTGTTTAGATAAAACAACTGCTAAAGCTTTACTGGGATATAGCCCAGTTAGTGATAGAATCCTCACTATTAGAATTATTCATTGGCACCTTGCCGTCTTGACAGACGATAGTTTGTAAGGGATGGAGTTATTGCCTCTCCATAGCACAAAGTCTGGGCTAAAATATAGATATCATGTGTTGCCCATGCAGCATGATCCCTCTCTCGGTCTGCCTAGTTAACTCCGGAGGAAAGGTAACACCCCTACATCTGGAACAAGACAAGCTGCCGGATCAGCAAAGCAATGCTCTAACTGTCCGCCTGTCTGAGCTTCGATCCTAGACCAGACGCCAACCAAGGCTTAGGGCCTGGTCTGCCCTGCCATGACACTGTCTTTAGGTTGCATTTCCTCGCACCAGGGTAAGGCTTGCACCCTCCCAATTGCGCTCTTCCGCCCGAAGCCGTTGGCACAATGTGGGGTGTCGGGTTTGGTAAGCGCCGCCCAACGTTCGGCGCTAACAGAAAGCAGGTAGTACCGTCTACTGTTATACGGTAGCTTAGTGATATCTGACTAAGACCTGACACAAATTAGAATTAGAATTCAAGACCGTCCAAAAAACACAACACTCGTACAGATATATTCGCCTACTTCAACAGCAGAGGGGGATGAAATTGAAGATTTTTACAACACACTGTAAGACACATTAAATAAGATTGTTCATAATGATATAGCAGAAATACTGGGAGATTTTAATGCAAAAGTAGGTACAGGAAGAGCTGAAAATGAAAGACATGTTTTTGGAAAATTTCGATTGGGAAATACAAATGATGCAGGTGACACATTAATTGAATTTTGCACAGACAATGAGTTAACGATAGCCAAGACACTTTTTAAACAACACCCAAGAAGACTCTTCACATAGAAGTCCCCAGACAGTATTACCAACCATCAGATAGATTATATTGCAATACAAAGAAGATGGAGATCAAGCATAACATCTTCAAAAACCCTACGAAGTTCAGACTGTGATACGGATCATCAGTTATTAGAAGCAGATCTGAAATTAAAACTCAAAAAGCTTACCCGAGGACCAAGGCCACTACGTTTTGATCTCACAAAAATACGACATGCATACATTGTAGAAGTTAGGAATCGTTTTCGGGTCTTGATGTCTGCACAAGAGGAAATGACACCTGATGAACTGACAGCACAAGCTAGATATATCTTGATAACTGCAGCCAAAGATTTAATTACGACCCAGAAAAAGCAACTTAAGCCATGGATTACATCAGACACGTTAGAATTAATAAAACAGAAAGGAGGTGAATTTAATAACAGCTGGATGAAGTATAAATCTTTAACTCGAGAAATAAGAAGGAACACAAGAAAGGACAAAAATCAATATATACAAGACTGCCGTACCAGAATAGAGCATTATCATAAGACTGGAAGAGATTAGAGATTTCGAAATGTTCAAAGAAATGAAGTTATTGACAAGAAATGTTCAACCTCAATTGAATGTTGTCTGTGACAAGATGGGAAATACTTTAACAGAATCTAGACATATTATAGAAAGATGGCAGGAGTATTGCATTGGAATGTATCATATGAGTGACAGTGAGGATGTGAATGAGATACATGATCCACACAACAGAAGAGACAGAACCTGAACCCTCATTAGACGAAATTTCATGGGCAATAACGAACCTGAAGAATGGTAAATCACCTGTGATGAGATACCAAAATGGAAATATGGTATATGGCCAAATTATTAGAAGAGAACTATCTTCATTCCAATACCAAAAAAGGGCAACCTGACATTATGCACCAACTACAGAACTGTTGCCTTGATCAGTCATGCAAGTAAAATTCTACTAAAATCATAATAGGAAGACTTTTTACGAAAATGGAGGAAGAAATTAACGTGGTTCAAGCTGGATTTAGACAAGGAAGAGGAACAAGAGATCACATTCTCAATATGCGTTTAATAATAGAGAAGTGCAGAAAATTTAATGTAAACCTATTTTCATGTTTTGTGGATTATTCAAATGCATTTGACAGTGTACAACATCAGAAACTTTGGGAAATCATGATGAATATGGGCTTTGAAAACATATACTACAACTCATCAGAATGCTCTATCTAGACCAGGGGTGGCCAACCTTTTCAGCGGCGGGCCAAATTTCAGAAACTAATTTTTTTGTTGAATTAAACAAGTAAGCGTGCTACAACTTCGATCATATCGTCGTTTCCCACTCCGCGGGCCGCAACATTACTACCGACGGGCCGCTGCGGCCCGCGGGCCTCGTGTTGGCCATCCCTGATCTAGACCAACAAGCAGCGGTTTGAATAGATGGCGAGACATCAGATTGGATTTACATCAAGCAAGGAGTCCGTCAGGAATGTGTGCTTTCCCCCTATTTGTTTAGCCCGTACACCGAAAATATAATGAGAAATGTAAGAGATAATATAAATAGGGAGCTATATGATGCGATAAATATCGGTGGTCTTGACATAGCAGAGATTCGGTATGCTGGTGATACAGTATTGCTATCCACAACACAAACTGGTATAGAGAACCTAATATGCTCAACCCGATTGAATAGTGAAAATCACAACTTGTATCTTAACATTGCAAACACAAAGATAATGCATACAGATAAAACCACTATGGAGAAAGAAATATATGTTAAAGAGGAAAATTGGAGGTGGTGGAAAATTTTGAATATCTTGGGTCATTGATTACCAACAACGGTGACACAATGACAGAAATTAAACGACGATTATCAATTGCTCTTCAAAGACTAAAACAACTGAATAAATTATGGAATGGGACAGACAGAACTACAAAAATTAGATATTTAAGAGCATGCATCTTTCCTATTCCTATTTTCTGGTCAGTCTGCTATATGTAACGTGCAAGTAGGGCCTTACCTTTATCTGCATCCGACCTTTTCCATGTGAGGCCTGTGCCTTAAAAGTCTGAAATACCCCAACGTTGTGCAGCACCGTTCATGCTCTTATGGAGGCGCCAGAATGTCTTAGGAGATCGCTCGGAGCACACCTTCCTGCAGAACTCGTCCCATTTCTCGGCCTTGAGCTGTTTGGCGCAGGATTTGAATAAAGTTAAAGAATAAAGTAACTGGAGCTCATTCAGATCTGCAAGCTGGTAGATCTGGGGAGAGACATGATCGTCTGCGTCAGTTGGCAAGGCACATGATCATGATGATTATAACTGTTGTTTTTATATTTCTCCCTGTCTCATCTTGTTTCTCTTGTACCTTGCGGTATCAGGACTAAACAGGAACAGATAGTGTCCTATAGATATAGATTATAGTAGATAGTGAGATAGTGTCAGTTTATGTGCTTTATACATGGAGATTCTCATGGACTCTGTTAATTCCTCTGTCCATCGTTTACATCAGATATCCCTACACCACGGCTTTTAGTAGTTCTCTCCCCCCCTCTCTCTCTCACTCTCTCTCTGTCGTGCGCTCTCTCTCTCTCTCTCGTGTTCTCTCTCTCTCTCGTGCTCTCTCTCTCGTGTTCTCTCTCTCTCGTGCTCTCTCTCTCTCTCTCTTGTGCGCTCTCTCTCTCTGTCTCTCTCTCTCTCTTGTGTGCGCGCGCTCTCTCTCTCTCTCTCTCTCTCTCTCTCTCTCTCTCTCTCTCTCTCTCTGTTTCGATTGCTTGCAGAATTTCGTCGTTCTCTTTATTCATCTGGGCCATGTGTCCCACCTCTTGCTGGATGCTGCTCAGAATTTCCTTTATGTCGTCCATAAGTTTTGCGTTTCTGCTGATGTCTTGTTCTTGGGTGTTATTGATTAATGTCGGTGTCAGGAATAACTTGATTTGCTTCTTCATCTCGTCAATCTGGCCTTGAAGCTTGTGTGATGCCTGTGGCTGTTTCGCAACTCCGCCATGCTTCATTGAATAAAATTTACTAATTATAGAGGTCTTTATGGCGTCTTAGTGTCATTTCGGGTACAGGCAGAGCAGGTATCTTGCCCCATGATTACCAAGACAGTTGGCACACTTTCTAGTGTCATTAGGCTTTCAGAAGTCATTGTAATGTTTTGCCAGCGGACATTCCTTGAAGGAATGGTGTTCGACGCAGTATCGGCAGGTCTCTGTCTTGCTGCGGTACTACGTAGTTCTGTTGTGGCCTGCAATCTTTCACCTAGAGCATTGTGAGATTCTGGAACTGAATCATTCAGGCGGTTGGTCTTTCCTGTTCATCATCATGTTGACCGGCATCTCGCTCCCCTCCCGCTGTTACCACAGCTAGTGTTGTATGAATCTTGAAATAGGTCAGAAACCGCTCCGCCTTTATGATTCGTATGTGAGGATTCTCTTGTTGCAGCTGCTTTAGTATCAAGTCGTCTGTTAACTCCACCTGGGTGAGCTTGAACACCCATATGGTCGTCTGACGCGCGTCGGCTTGTCCTACTATGGTGTCTTTCTCCTCGTTCTGCGTCTAGGTTATCTTTGGTCTAGTTTGTGGTGGTTGTCGTCGCCCATCTCGGTGGTCGCTTCATATAATGTTTCTGGAAGTTCTGCACTTCACTGCAGCTGGCAGGCAGGTTCTCTCCTCTCTTCATATAATGTTTCTGGAAGTTCTGCACTTCACTTCAGCTGGCAGGCAGGTTCTCTCCTCTCTTCATATAATGTTTCTGGAAGTTGTGCACTTCACTTCAGCTGGCAGGCAGGTTCTCTCCTCTCTTCATATAATGTTTCTGGAAGTTCTGCACTTCACTTCAGCTGGCAGGCAGGTTCTCTCCTCTCTTCATATAATGTTTCTGGAAGTTCTGCACTTCACTGCAGCTCGCAGGCAGGTTCTCTCCTCTCTTCATATAATGTTTCTGGAAGTTCTGCACTTCACTGCAGCTGGCAGGCAGGTTCTCTCCTCTCTTCATATAATGTTTCTGGAAGTTCTGCGCTTCGCTGCATCTCCTAAGCATGTTCTCTCCTCTCGTCTTCTTGACGGCCTTGGTGACGGTAGTGGTGTCTACGCTGCATATCTTAGACATCTGGTGTCTTCTGGTTTTAGGCTTGGAACGTGCCATTCTATTCCCCTTATCAGGTTTCTTGAACAGTTGGGTGACTTGTTCTCGATCAGGCTCTGCAGTTGCAAATGACGATGATGAACGATCTTAGCCGCTACTTGTTACAATTTATAAGGGTTCACGGTTAACACAGGAGCAAGAGCGAATACTTTGACGTCATGCATATTATTGCAAAATAACTGAAATAGACAACATGTCAGAGGTCAGTAAAAATAATATTTTGAAATACATCATCACCATAATAATCATCATATGCCACATCAAAGGGCGTAGAAGATCATACACTCCCTTATCGTCAAAGTACGAGATGGCTTCAAATGAAAACATTAAATGTTTATTTGTGTATGTATGTGTGTTTGTGTGTGTGTATGTGTGTGTATGTGTGTGTGTGTATGTGTGTTTGTGTGTGTGTATGTGTGTGTTTGTGTGTGTGTGTATGTGTGTTTGTGTGTGTGTATGTGTGTGTATGTGTGTGTATGTGTGTTTGTGTGTGTGTGTATGTGTGTGTGTGTGTATGTGTGTGTGTGTGTGTGTGTGTGTGTGTGGCTTTTTCTTTTCTAAATCGCTGACGCGCAAGGGGTTGAGTTCAAACGCTAAACACCATTTATAATAGGAAAATGGAAAGTCATATAATCAAGATTGGGGATGACACTCTGGTTAATGCAAGCAAGAAATTGGAAGATGGAACATTAGAACTGTGAGTGGGGATTACACTCCGGTTAATGTAAACCAAGATATTGGAAGGTTGAACATAAGAACTATGATTGGAGATAGCACTCTAGTTAATACTGAGTACTCCTTCTTATGTGTTCTGTTCTTCATTAGGTGTTCTTGCGGTCTCTGTTTGGCTTCCATCCCCCCTCCCCCCCCCCAAAAAAAAAATAAATAAATAAATAAATAAATGCTGTACGAAATGGAGGAGCGGGAGTGTACATAGAATACCCTATTAATACTAGGGACACGGCCAGAGTTGCAGCAAGAAAGTACTGCAATAACTATGATGCTGAAATTGAGGTAATCAAGATAGCAACAGAGAAATTGCTAAATACCAGCCATGGTACACAACCTGTGGTGCCATTGACAGATGCAAAATTAGTAATCGAGACGTCCTGTCTGAGAAATCGCCAGTACTAAGGACACTACTTTCTTAACTTAGCAGTCAGCATAAGGTCACCATACAGTGGATGCCATCCCACTGTGGAGATCTCGGAAATGACAGAGCTGATCGATTGGTTAAAGAAAGAGCAGAAGAAGAACAGCCTGATGTGCCCGTTACATGCCACCAAAAGAAAAGAATGATACAATCAGTCAGAAGGCCACCAAAACCTGCGTATAGAAAGAAAAACGGTGGAAGAGGAATAGGAGATGTTCAAATCAAGTATTCGAAACTCTGCAACAATAACGTGTGAAACCATTAAAAAACCCAAAACACGGATTTAAAAAAAAAAAAAAAGTTGGTGGGATGCCGAAGTAAGGACAGCTGTAAAAGAAAAAAGGAAAAGTATAAAAAGTGATTGAAAAGCAAACGGGAACATGATTACATCGAATATAGAATAGCAAGAAGACATGCGAATAGTATAATAAAGAGGAAGAAAAAAAAACTGGAAGGAATATGGAGACATCCTAAATAAAAACTACAAGGAGGCAACTAGAAACTTCTACAAATATATTAGTGCAATGAGTACCAGAGCAGAACCATTTGACCCAACTGAAATAACAGCGACAAAGAAGAACCAATAAGTTAACGAAAACAAACACAAAAGAGATGGAGGCAGTACTTCGAACAACTTCTCAATATTCTATCAGATGCCACGGGAATTCAAGAAACTGGCACTGATGCCATTGAAGAACTAGAACCAGACATACCGAAAGAAGAAATTAGAGAAGCCATAAGATTAGCCCCAGTGAATAAATCACCGGGACTAGATACAATACCAAATGAAATAATGAATGCAGCAAGAAGGGTAGGAACAGCATGGCTACATAAAGTCCTTGTCTATCAAGTCTGTGTCCTTAGTACTCTTCTTTATGGCAGTGAAACCTGGACAACTTACTCACACCAAGAGAAACGTATAACAGCTTTCATATGCAGTGTCTGCGAAGAATTCTTGGTATTAAGTGGCAAGACAAAATCACAAATACTGAAGTATTGGAAAGATCAGGTTGTGTGAAGGTTTGTTCCATGCTCATTCTTCGTAGACTTAGATGGATAGGACACGTTAGGAGGATGGATGATGGCAGAATACCACAGGACATTGTTTTGGTGAATCACAGACGGGTAAGAGATCTCAGGGTCGGCCTCTACTACGATACAAAGATGTGTGTAAGCGGGACATGATTGAAACAGGCATTGATAATGCACATTGGGAGCAAGTCACCTCTCACCGTTTTGCATGGAGGGCAAATATCAGAAATGGAATACAGACAAAGGAGAGAATGATTGCACATAAATCACACACCGAGCGTGTGAGACGTAAGATGGTGCGTGATGGTTGAAATTACCATGTGTTCACATGCATCCACTGTGGATGAGCATTTACAGCGCGAATTGGTCTTATCAGTCACATTAGCTACCGACATTGGTTATAGTTATTATGCCTTTTTGAAGCACAAACTATCGCCTGTCAAGACGACAAGGTGCCAATGAATTAGTTTACTTACAGAGTTATAGAAGAAAACAAATATCTGCTTAACTTCACGCATATGGTTGATTTATATATGTTATTTTTGACAGGTACACGTGTGTACCTTGTAATTGTAAACGCAAAATTGTAAACATGTTGTCTGGAATCGTTCGGGTTATAATAACAAACAGTAATATAATAGCATTTCCATACGTTAATTGGAAATATATACTAAGAGAGAACAGCCGAGAATGGCTGTATTTCTGTATCCGATGGACAAGACTCGACAACCTGCTGCTGTCAAGTCAGCTCTGTTGCCATACATATATTTAGGTCAACTTGAAGGTTCAATGTTGGATGTGAACCGTGTGAAAGTTATCAGGGATCACTACCTCGTTGTGAATGGTTACCCCAGCATGGAGATCGACGCAGCCTTGGTTGTTGCCACATAGCAAGTGCACGCCAGACAGAGAATGAAAGGAAATCCCAAAGTAAACTGCACGAAAACTATAGGATGAGAAGATACGTCACACCAACGCTAACGTGGAAACCGCTAGCGTGACAACGAAAACCATACTCTGTGGAGCCATCTAAGTGCGCGGTTGTGTATTTCGATTGTGGAAACAAATTGGTGCGGTTATTGGATGTTTGGATGGAATTGAACAGTGGACTTCAAGTGGATAACAAGTAGAAGCATTGATTGGAAAACGCCATGGATCCAAGAACGATGGGCAGAAACTAGACGAATCTCGGATGAACATAACATAAGAGAGAATAGAAATAGTCTGAGCGTCAAGGTGAATGAGACAGATCTAGTTATTGAAGGTTAGTGTCAAAGACTGAAGCAGGAGGCAGGAAGCCTGCCTCATGATAGAACACCACCGGGACGTGGGGTCAACCTCAGATATATAGAGGGAGCATAGTGCCCGGGATCAGGGCAGGATAGATGATAGAAAAGGGGGACTATTAACTAGTCCTCACACGGAGGCGTTGACCAGATAGTTAGCACTACTGGTCACGACAGAATCACGCCTGCGTGATAGCAACGATTAGCACTCAAACCAAAGCCAGCTAATAGAAGCGTGCTAACTGACCTAGCACGCAAAGAGCCGAAGGGCGTATGAAGGTCCTTCCGCGTGGCGTGTAGCGACGCGAGTGAAGCAAGTCAGACTGGGGACTGACTCTGTAGTGTTCACATCGTGTAGAATAGAAGATAGTTTTCGTATAGCCTAGTAGATAGAGATTAGCTATAGGATTTTGGAAAACTAGTGATAGAGAATATTGTGACTTTATGTGTGATTAGATAGCGACTGTTTTGCAATTGTAAAGAGCCAACGGCAATAAAATGTACCATTTCATTCCTCGCACACGACTTGCAAGTTTCTTGTATGGTGTGGGAGAAGTAATCCGATGATGCCTGAAACATAAGTTGTTGACAGGCAATAGGATTAAATGTGGTGTCAGAAGTACAGCTTGAACCTGAGTTCAAGCTATAACACTTACCCACGGCTCTAGACTAGGTTTACAGATAGGATATTACAAAGATTAAATGTTTAATGTGTGTCAGTGACGATGACGTATGCAGACTAGATCGAGTTGCCAGCAGAATTATGCCTATCGTGATGAAATAATGTTTATTTGTGCTTATTAGAATGTTATATATTTAAATAATGTGTTTTTCAAAGCTGTAAGTATTCATATTATGTTCTTCTTTCATTTATTTATGTAATTATTTATTTGTTGTTGAATAATTGTCAAAAATGATTCATGGCGGAGCAATACAAAGGTCAGCGACAGTATTGATTTTTGCAAGCTAAAAATAGCGCTGCGCCTGTGACGTGGTACGATTGACAAACAGTTGGGCCTCGCCATTTGGAATCAGCATTTCAGTGTTTACAAGCTGCCAAACTGCTGCCTGCCTGAATCTTTACGATAAATTAACTATTATTTGTTTATTTAAGTTAGAGAATGAATATATTTATTTATTTACACATTAGTATTACGTTTATATTGATTTAAAAGCAATTATTGAATTTTTTTCGTACTTTTCTATTTGTTTACCGTCACGAGGGCACTACTTTCGGCTATGCAAATTAGATTTTGTCTGCACCATACTTCCATAGATTAAACTAGGTTAGTAACGAAAGACATATTACTGTAGAACGAAGACAGGACATTGACATTAAATATTAATTAATCGATATTCTGTTTGTTCGTGGGCATGTAATTGTCATTGTTCCAATTTGTCGAAAATTTATTTCTCGTTTACACGTTGTTAATTGTTGCTACTCTGTGAACCAAGGTGAACAACAGCAGTTTAGAATACGTGAGTGTGTGTCGGTGTGCCAAACAAGGTGATCTGAGTAGAAAACTCGTGTGTATGCGGGGTGCCAAACAACGGGACTGGTGTTGGCGACGTGTTGTTCCTTGTTCTCGGGAACATTAAGTTGAGTAAAACCTACATATTTGGCATGCTATGTGATTAATAGTGCATCCCTTTTTCAGCTTGTGATGCATTAGCATATTTTTGTGCTCTGTTGTTTTGCAGGACTAAATTTTTCAGGTTACACACAAGAGTACAATCTGCAGTGCTCATATATTAAGAAACATAAAATATCAAAGAAAAATAAGTGAATAGAAAGTTCAGTGTAGGTCAACGCTAGTTATTTACCGAACATCATGGCTACTTTAGCTGATTTCATAAAAGCAGGTAAAGAATTGCAATACACAGGTAAAGAGCTTGAAGAATATGCTGATAAGAAATTCAAAGAAGCAAAGGAGGCAGGAAGAGACGAACGCGCTCGAGACAGAGAGCATGATAAGGAAATTAAGCTAAAACAGTTAGATCAGGAGAGAGAACTAAAGCAAAGAGAATTAGATCTAAGGCAAAAAGAGATAGATGAAATGATAAAAGTCAAGGAAAAACAAATACAGGTAGAATCAGAGACACAGTTAAAGATGAAAGGTATGGATGTAGACTCACACGCAGAAATCTCTGCCACTAAACTTAAAAGTCAACAAGAAGAAAATAAGTTCAACAAATACAAAAATATTATCAAACCATATTGTAAAGACGATTCAATATCTGCTTGGACAGAAAATGTAGTGTATCAGTTCAAATATCACCAAGTTCCTTTAGAGATGTGGGCTATGATTTATATGAAGAACCTGAGTGGTGAGCCCCTTAAAGTGATAAAATCTATACCAACCGATCTTAGATCTGACTACCAATACATCCGTGATAGGATTATGCAACACTTTTTACTTGATGCACCTGGTTATCAGGTTCAGTTCTCAAATTTAAAACCTAAACCTAGTGAGACTTTCATTGACTACGTCTCAAATGTTCAAAGTGTACTAAATAGGTGGCTTAAAGCAGCTAACATAGGAAAAGACTTTGATAGATTGAAAAATTTAATAACTATGGATAAATTAATATCCACTATACCGTCCTCCTTTGCTAAATTTTTGCAGCAGTCAGACATTGAAACCATAGAACAGTTTGAAAAGAAAGGGTCTGCATATTTTTCTTCAAACAGAGATATTTTTAGGACTTCAAATGACTCTGAAATAGTTTCCTTTGTAAAAGATCAACCTAAAAACTATCAGAGTAATAGAAAACCATTTAATAAATTCGATAAGAAAGATAGGAAAATTTCAAAATGTATCCACTGTCAACTTTTACATGACACTTATTCAATGTGTGACAAATCGCCAAGTTATCCGGCACATCTTGAAAATGTTATTAAGAAGCAACAGAACAAAAGATCTGCATACCGGCGTGCCGTTAAATGTTTTTTTTGTTCCAGCTACGGCCATTATTCAAATAAGTGCCTAGGCCGCCAACGTATGAAAGCCAACAATGCTATTTCACTTGATACATCTTCTGATAGTGGTAGTGAGACTGAGTGTGAAGTTGAGAATGTATTACCTTTCAAGCAATCTAAAGATGTGTGTTGTGTGAGCGATGTATTAAGCTTTGACAATTGTGTCCAATGTCACCAATTTCATGCAGACGGAAAATTAGAATGTGGGCATTTTGTATCATTCTCCTTAGAGAATGCAAACGCAGCTATAGCCTCCAGAGGCAATCTATTGTTTCACTCTGCGTTGGTCAATGAGAAGCCATGCCGATGTTTGCTAGACAGTGGGAGCTCTATTATTGGTGTGAAAAAGGAACTTGTTAATCCAAAGGATTATACTGGTGACTATGTAAGATGCCGTACGTTTTCTGGTAATATAGAAACCTATCCTCTGGCAAGAGCCCGTATAAACACCCCGTTCCTTGCGGGTACCTTTACTTGTGCAATATTAGACAACCCTTGTGCTGAGTTAATTCTTGGGTGTCTACCCCAGCTAAAGCACTGTACAGATGAAGAAATATCTGTCTGGGAGGAGAAGAATGGTTTCACTCCAGTAAACAGTGAAGATATCCTCGGACATCACAGTCCTAACAAAGGTACTAGACCTGTAACACTTGAAACTGGTCAATACATAATGGTGCTACTACCAGACAAGCATAATAACAGGTTAACTTCATGGCAAGGGCCTTTCAAAGTGATACAACAACTTTCAGATGTTGACTATGAAATATCAATAAACGACCACTTAAAGATATTCCATGTCAACATGCTGAAACCTTACTATTCACGACAAGAGACAGAAGTAGAGACAGACGAACACAGTGCACCCACACCCAGTGATCAGACGACAGACATACACAACGCAACTACACTAGTTAGCGAGACTGGCATATCCGACGAGCATACACTTAGCGAGAATACAGAATACACACTTAGCACCACCACCGTACTGAATCAGGTAGACGACGACGGAATGGAAGTACCAGTTCCTATTGTAGACAAGACTGCTACATTAGATAGCATACATATAGAACAGGGACTAACAGACAGTCAACGACGACAATTAGTAGAATTAGTGACGGAATACAAGGACCTATTCTCTGACATTCCAGGTAGGACGGACAGAATCGAACACTCCATTCTTCTTTCGGACTCTAAACCTATTAAATGCAGGCCGTACTCAATCCCACTAAGCTATAGGGAAAATCTAAATAAGGAAATTCTGAATTTAGAGGCTAGTGGGATCATCCAGAAATCCACCTCTGAGTACTCTTTTCCAATTGTCCTAGTTAAGAAGAAAGATTCCACAATTCGTCTGTGCGTGGACTATCGAAAGCTCAACAACGTCACCAAGATCGACGCAGAGCCAATTCCTTCCTGCGAAGATCTTATTCTTGACATGTCCACCTCCAAAATCTTTTCTAAATTAGATCTCACTAAGGGATATTGGCAAGTCCCTATGCAGTCTCAATCCATCCATCTTACTGCTTTTTCAACACCTTTAGGACTTTACGAGTGGCGTTTTCTTCCTTTCGGACTTCGAAACGCTCCTGCCACTTTCGTACGCTTAACTAGAGATCTACTTCATGGAGTGACGAATACTGTGACCTATATAGATGATATATGTGTCCATACTGATGACTGGACAACACACCTACTGAAACTGAGACATGTCTTTAATAGGTTGCGACTCTTCGGGCTCACTGTCAAACCGAGCAAAGTCTAATTGGGCCTAAAAGAGATTGATTTTTTAGGTCATGTCATTTCTCAAGGTCAACTAAAGACTGACCAGAAAATTATTACCAAAATTATGAATCTGACCATGCCTACCACCAAGAAACAGGTCAGAAGCCTTTTGGGGTTAGTGAATTACTATAGTAAATTTATTCCTAATTTAGCGGAGATTACAAGTGTATTTTCCAATGTTTTAAAAGTTTCTGTAAAATTGGATGTCAAAGATGCATGATTAATTTCTATATTGTCAAAATTGAAAATTTTGTTTAGTAATGTTCCAATCCTCCGCTTGCCTAATCCGAGGCTCGTTTATTATCTTAGGACAGATGCCAGCAGGATCTCCATCGCTGCAGTACTAGGCCAATTTTATGAGGGCATCTTCCATCCGATTTGCTACGTGAGCCGTAAGATCACACCCACCGAGTCCAGATATTCCATATCCGAGTTGGAAGCCTTAAGCGTCATCTATGCGGTGAGAAAGCTGCATCGATTTCTGGCGGGTGTGCACTTCATTGTCCAGACTGACAACTCCCCAATAACGGTCATACAGAGTGGTGTACATCGAAATGACCGAATATACAGGTGGTCGCTAATACTACAAAATTACACCTTTAGTATAGAACATATTAAGGGAAAAGATAACATCTTGGCTGACACCCTTAGTCGACCATCTGATGTAGCAATACCAGAAATTTCCACATAAGAGTGTAGAGTAATAGATGTTAATTTAGTACAGTCAAATATTCTATGTGAAATATGTTAGAAATACATGAATATTATGTGCTGAACTAAGTACCAAAAACATTGACCTGCTATGTGTCCGTAGACATCAAAAGTAAGAACTTTACTCTGGGAACAAATATATCACCTTGTGAACTAGGACAGCTTATTACTTGCTAAGCTCCATATATGTTCCAGTGAATTAGTTGTGGTAAACAGAGAAAAACGGTGTCAGATGATTATATACATACAGACACGAGAACAGTGGTCTACTTTACAAGCGAACTCTACAGGTGCAATACCCATAGAACAAATATGACTGTGTAATGGATTTCAAATACCCAGAACAATTGTATAGATATTATGCCAATGAAAGCATGTTTCTGAACATTAATGGCAACGACTAACCTGAGGTATTTAAAAACCATGTATATAAAACTTAATGTGATATGTATCATAATGTTTTAATATAGTGATAAAATATAGATAGATTATGTCATTTTAATTTATATTTAGAGTTAGATAATATAATACTTTTTCATTTTAGTTTAGATAGATTATTAATTTGCCCATTTATTTAGCTTTAAAGGTAGATTAGGATAGTAATTTAAACATGACAACTAATTATAAGAAGTTTAGATATGAATAGTATCATTCAGTTTATTATATTTCCCTTTGTTTCATTTCATTTGATTTCATTCCATCTTAACCAATCCATTTAACAAACGTTATCATTTAGTAGTATGATTAGGTTACACCATAATAGAATAGAAATATTATACACTTAAAGATACATCATTTACACCATATAGAATAAGAATATCAATCATATAGTTTGTTTCATTTAAAAACATTAGTTAGAATATGTTATATTTCACATCACCCATTTTAGAAAGGGACGTAACTTATTATATTTCACATTACCCATTTCACAAAGTGACATAACTCATCTCACATCAATTTCATTTCACATAGGTAAATTCTTCTTCTTCTTCAGCGTTCCGAGCCATTGAGGTTCTTTTCTGCAAATACAATCCGTCTCCATTCGTCTCTCTGGTAAATTACATCCCTTAAATTAGATAAATATTAGGAGTAATGTAAGCTTATTTTAGGATTAATATGACAGATAGATTAAAATAGGCAACGCATTAAATTTATATTTATAGAACTAGTATTATTATGTCAGTATTTAGATTAATATTTCTGTAGAATACAGTGGTTAAGAATACCAGGGTACAAACCATTAACCCTTTTTTCTTACATGTAAATATGTTGTAAATACTTGATATGTGCAACGGTTATTGCACATTCATTAGGCTCAACTCTGTCAAACTGAGCCAAACTTGTACAGTGTCACTCCAAGGTTTTTAAATAACTATGATGGTAAAAGATGTGTGACTAAAATGAGAGTGAGAGTTATGTGACAGAAATGAAGTTAAAAGACGTGTGACAAAAATGAGGGTGAAAGATGTGTGACAAAAGTGAGGGTGAAAGATGTGTGACAGAAATGAGGGTGAAAGATGTGTGACAAAAGTGAGGGTGAAAGATGTGTGACAAAAATGAGGGTAAAAGAAGTGTGACAGATATGATGGTAAAAGATGTGTGCTAAAAGTAAGAATAAAAGATGGGTGGCAGAAGTGAAAGTAAAAGAAGTGTAACAGAAGTGTGACAGAAGTGTGAAAGTGAGGGCAAATATGAAATATACAGGAGAGAGTGAGATCGGTCAGCGGATTTGTTCTTCCGCTCAACAAGACTTTTTATTTTTGTTGCCGTCAAATGTTGGTTGCAATGTTGAAAATGTGTTGTAATGAATGTATTTTTTGTAGTTTAGTTTAGGATCTTAGTGAAAGTATTTTGAGTCTCATAAGACAGAAACGTAGTCACAGATTTGTATTATACACATGTTTGTGACCGCAGTTAAATGAATTATGGCACTTGAAAAACTAACTTACATACACATGATAGTTAGATACACATGTTAGAGGGTAGATTATACGTTTAATTACATCCAAACACACAAACAACCAGAAAAACAAACATATAAATTGCATACACTTTTATTAGATCAAAGGGAGATAACTCCGGGTCAGGGGACATAATAGACAACGAAACACTAACTTAACAGTGAAAGATGACTTTACACGCAGAAGCGAGATAGGTAAAGCCTGTCGCTCACAGCTTGTGTAATGGTTGTTTAATATTATATGGGGGACATGAAGCAATTCATGTGTTGACCTTCAGAAAGTCAACTTTGTATGGGTAGTGAGTTAATTTACTATTTGAGGGCAGGTCTTATAAGACAACGGTCCGGTTCAGACATACCTCTAATTAATATAATATTGCGATTGAGAAGAGGGCTCACGCCAACCAGACAAGTTTGTGGCGATTGCCAGTAGCCAAGTAAAGTGATGCTACATTGTGACATTAGTCAGTAGGTCTATTGAGTATCCCAAAGCCAGGTTATCTACAGTCTTTGACAAAAATTAGACACACTAATTTTTTAGAAACCTCTTGCGTCACAACCAATGAGTCAAAGTTGATGACGCAACACAGGAGGGGAGGGTGTGTGTCAAAGACTGAAGCAGGAGGCAGGAAGCCTGCCTCATGATAGAACACCACCGAGACGTGGGGTCAACCTCAGATAGATAGAGGGAGCATAGTGCCCGGGATCAGGGCAGGATAGATGATAGAAAAGGGGGACTATTAACTAGTCCTCACACGGAGGCGTTGACCAGATAGTTAGCACTACTGGTCACGACAGAATCACGCCTGCGTGATAGCAACGATTAGCACTCAAACCAAAGCCAGCTAATAGAAGCGTGCTAACTGACCTAGCACGCAAAGAGCCGAAGGGCGTATGAAGGTCCTTCCGCGTGGCGTGTAGCGACGCGAGTGAAGCAAGTCAGACTGGGGACTGACTCTGTAGTGTTCACATCGTGTAGAATAGAAGATAGTTTTCGTATAGCCTAGTAGATAGAGATTAGCTATAGGATTTTGGAAAACTAGTGATAGAGAATATTGTGACTTTATGTGTGATTAGATAGCGACTGTTTTGCAATTGTAAAGAGCCAACGGCAATAAAATGTACCATTTCATTCCTCGCACACGACTTGCAAGTTTCTTGTATGGTGTGGGAGAAGTAATCCGATGATGCCTGAAACATAAGTTGTTGACAGTTAGTGTATGCTTAGGTTAGCTGTTATCCCGGCAATAACGGGTACGCTACGAGGCCACTATAATAATATATATGATGCTGCTAACACCGAATTAAAAAGGTGTTAAAACTTCGCCTGAGCTCCGTTGATCATTTCGTATTCTCCAGTTCATTAGTGAAGACTATTGTTATTGTTCCAGTTAACGAGCTAGTGCATTTTGTAGGTCCGAACACGTTCTCATGGCACAACACAGCAGACACGGACTTACATTATAGCAGTTGTGTTCATTCCTAAAGTATTCCGACAACTTGAAGGGGAGGCTAACACACAAAAAAAAGCAAAATTTACTTGGGTTGCTTTGTGCTTTACACATGAATGCTGCCCCGGACATGTTAGGTAGAAAGGCAATGTCATAATAATCCCTGGGGTGAGGGGAACCTGCTCTCACACTTTAATAACGGGATGTCTTTTGCCCCGGGGCAAATACAGGTTCAGTAGAGTGGGGAAGAGGGCTACACTGTGAGTCAAGATTGGTCAGTGTAATTGAGAGCTCATTGCTTCAGATTTACTTATTGGTGAATGTTCCACATATCAGCATCATATTACTGGAAGAAAGGTGAGAATTGAGAAGACGAGATTGA
>CAWUFQ010000371.1:0-69000 GCA_963921405.1 Cepaea hortensis
ACCACTGGAAAGGCATAAATAGCCCGACTCGAGGCGCCGATTTTTCATTCATAACACTGAACATTGTATCGCAAGCATGTCTGGTAGAGGTAAAGGTGGCAAGGGACTCGGCAAAGGAGGCACTAAGCGTCACTGCAAAGTTCTGCGCGATAACATCCAGGGTATCACCAAGCCTGCCATTCGCCGACTGGCCCGGCGAGGAGGTGTCAAGCGCATCTCCGGGCTCATCTATGAGGAAACCCGAGGTGTCCTCAAGGTGTTCCTAGAGAATGTCATCCGTGACGCTGTCACCTACACCGAGCACGCCAAGAGGAAGACGGTCACCGCCATGGACGTCGTCTACGCCCTCAAGCGCCAGGGCCGCACACTGTACGGCTTCGGAGGTTAGACGATCCAGTCTAGGCCACACCCACCACGGCCCTTTTTAGGGCCACCCATCACACCCCAATTTAGCACCCCTCTTGTTGACATTGCCTCGAGTTCACACCTTTCCCTCCCCCATGTGTTGTGTTGTTGTTGTTCCCCTATCTGGTGACATCAGCTCACGCGGGGGTGTTTTGGGCATCAGGCCTATTTTGAGGTGGTGTATTTGGTTAATTCTCTCTTAAGTCAATATCAGTTGAGGTGGACAATGTTGACCACCGATTTATTGGCACCGCACGATACTAATATAGTTATCGCGCGGACCTCAAAGAGAAGTGTCCAAGTAGTCGTTCAGCCCCTTCTCCCCTCTTCGGGTATATATACAACAAAGCGGCACCATTCATCGTCTACGGCCATACCACGTTGAAAATACCTGTTCTCGTCCGATCACCGAAATCAAGCAACGTCGGGCGTGGTTAGTACTTAGATGGGTGACCGCTTGGGAACACCACTTGTTGTAGACAATTTTTTTTTTTTATTTTTTTTTATTTTGTTTCTGCTTATTTTGGTCTCTTTTACAGCCCTGTACAATAATTGTCTCACTTTTTATTCTTTTATTTTCAGGTGTCCGCTGCGCCCGCCCGTTTCCTAGCATTGTAGCCCTCCGGACAAATCTACAGGTTGTCAGTCTCCCTGTGAAACCCGCCACAACATCACGTGTTGCTGGCCTTCTTAAGTGTTAATTAACTGACATTCTATATGCGCCTGTTTTAAAATCCCGGGTTTCTAAGAACCGCAGCCCTCCGGACAAACCCGCAAGTGCTCATTCTCACACACACAAAGACAGATAGCGAACTCTTGTGCATTCAGGAAAATTGCTGAACTGGTAAATGGTCAGGGGCCCTGAAAAGGGCCGTATGTATAGAAGGAGGGGGTTGTCGTCTACTCTACTTGGAAGTAGTGTATTTGGTGACGGCCTTGGTGCCTTCACTGACAGCGTGCTTGGCCAGCTCACCGGGCAGGAGGAGACGGACAGCGGTCTGGATCTCTCTGGAGGTGATGGTGATGCGCTTGTTGTAGTGGGCTTCGTTTTGTGTGTGTGTGTGTTTTACTGGGTCTCTCGGTGGAAAATTGGGTACCTAACAGTCCTCCCCCTGTCATCCTTTCGTTGCAGACTGGCCACTTCCATTCCTCCAGTCATGCCCACACACAGAAACACGCGGGTGTTAGGTGCTGGTTCTTTTCCTCCTCATTCCGCCGGCAACCAGGCCGTCTCCGGGTTACAGAGTCGGTTTCTTGGGTATATGGTGCGCGGTTCATGGCTCCCCTCCTGTAGTCCAGTGCCAGTACTCAACTCACACCCACACCAAGACCCATCCACCCAACCCACACAGGCAGGCCCCACACATGATTAGGGACCCTTTTTTTTTTTTTTTTTTTTTTTAAGTCCGAAGGTCACGACCTACTTTCATTTATAAAGGGATTCATCAAAAATATTTGTACTCTCAGAAGCTTCCCCTGCCTTTGAAACGCCTAGATCCGGATTTTAACGCACTCCGTTCTGTCCCTTGGTAGTGTTGATCACGCATAGTCCTCGTGGCTTGCAGATCAGTACGAGAATCCGATTGAACGCTCACTCCCCGCGCCAACCAATCGTCTCTCGCCTTCTCTCGCCAGGTGGCCAACCAATCGTCTCTCGCCTGTCCGCCATATTGCGTGAACAACATGGCCGCCACCACTGGAAAGGCATAAATAGCCCGACTCGAGGCGCCGATTTTTCATTCATAACACTGAACATTGTATCGCAAGCATGTCTGGTAGAGGTAAAGGCGGCAAGGGACTCGGCAAAGGAGGCGCTAACCGTCACTGCAAAGTTCTGCGCGATAACATCCAGGGTATCACCAAGCCTGCCATTCGCCGACTGGCCCGGCGAGGAGGTGTCAAGCGCATCTCCGGGCTCATCTATGAGGAAACCCGAGGTGTCCTCAAGGTGTTCCTAGAGAATGTCATCCGTGACGCTGTCACCTACACCGAGCACGCCAAGAGGAAGACGGTCACCGCCATGGACGTCGTCTACGCTCTCAAGCGCCAGGGCCGCACACTGTACGGCTTCGGAGGTTAGAGGATCCAGTCTAGGCCACACCCACCACGGTCCTTTTTAGGGCCACCCATCACACCCCATTTTAGCACCCCTCTTGTTGACATTGCCTCGAGTTCACACCTTTCCCTCCCCCATGTGTTGTGTTGTTGTTGTTCCCCTATCTGGTGACATCAGCTCACGCGGGGTGTTTTGGGCATCAGGCCTATTTTGAGGTGGTGTATTTGGTTAATTCTCTCTTAAGTCAATATCAGTTGAGGTGGACAATGTTGACCACCGATTTATTGGCACCGCACGATACTAATATAGTTATCGCGCGGACCTCAAAGAGAAGTGTCCAAGTAGTCGTTCAGCCCCTTCTCCCCTCTTCGGGTATATATACAACAAAGCGGCACCATTCATCGTCTACGGCCATACCACGTTGAAAATACCGGTTCTCGTCCGATCACCGAAGTCAAGCAACGTCGGGCGTGGTTAGTACTTAGATGGGTGACCGCTTGGGAACACCACTTGTTGTAGACAATTTTTTTATTTTTTTATTTTGTATTTTGTTTCTGCTTATTTTGGTCTCTTTTACAGCCCTGTACGATAATTGTCTCACTTTTTATTCTTTTATTTTCAGGTGTCCGCTGCGCCCGCCCGTTTCCTAGCATTGTAGCCCTCCGGACAAATCTACAGGTGGTCAGTCTCCCTGTGAAACCCGCCACAACATCACGTGTTGCTGGCCTTCTTAAGTTTTAATTAACTGACATTTTATTGGCGCCTGTTTTAAAATCCCGGGTTTCTAAGAACCGCAGCCCTCCGGACAAACCCGCAAGTGCTCATTCTCACACACACAAAGACAGATAGCGAACTCTTGTGCATTCAGGAAAATTGCTGAACTGGTAAATGGTCAGGGGCCCTGAAAAGGGCCGTATGTATAGAAGGAGGGGGTTGTCGTCTACTTGGAAGTAGTGTATTTGGTGACGGCCTTGGTGCCTTCACTGACAGCGTGCTTGGCCAGCTCACCGGGCAGGAGGAGACGGACAGCGGTCTGGATCTCTCTGGAGGTGATGGTGATGCGCTTGTTGTAGTGGGCTTCGTTTTGTGTGTGTGTGTGTTTTACTGGGTCTCTCGGTGGAAAATTGGGTACCTAACAGTCCTCCCCCTGTCATCCTTTCGTTGCAGACTGGCCACTTCCATTCCTCCAGTCATGCCCACACACAGAAACACGCGGGTGTTAGGTGCTGGTTCTTTTCCTCCTCATTCCGCCGGCAACCAGGCCGTCTCCGGGTTACAGAGTCGGTTTCTTGGGTATATGGTGCGCGGTTCATGGCTCCCCTCCTGTAGTCCAGTGCCAGTACTCAACTCACACCCACACCAAGACCCATCCACCCAACCCACACAGGCAGGCCCCACACATGATTAGGGACCCTTTTTTTTTTTTTTTTTTTTTTTTTTTTTTTAAGTCCGAAAGTCACGACCTACTTTCATTTATAAAGGGATTCATCAAAAATATTTGTACTCTCAGAAGCTTCCCCTGCCTTTGAAACGCCTAGATCCGGATTTTAACGCACTCCGTTCTGTCCCTTGGTAGTGTTGATCACGCATAGTCCTCGTGGCTTGCAGATCAGTACGAGAATCCGATTGAACGCTCACTCCCCGCGCCAACCAATCGTCTCTCGCCTTCTCTCGCCAGGTGGCCAACCAATCGTCTCTCGCCTGTCCGCCATATTGCGTGAACAACATGGCCGCCACCACTGGAAAGGCATAAATAGCCCGACTCGAGGCGCCGATTTTTCATTCATAACACTGAACATTGTATCGCAAGCATGTCTGGTAGAGGTAAAGGCGGCAAGGGACTCGGCAAAGGAGGCGCTAACCGTCACTGCAAAGTTCTGCGCGATAACATCCAGGGTATCACCAAGCCTGCCATTCGCCGACTGGCCCGGCGAGGAGGTGTCAAGCGCATCTCCGGGCTCATCTATGAGGAAACCCGAGGTGTCCTCAAGGTGTTCCTAGAGAATGTCATCCGTGACGCTGTCACCTACACCGAGCACGCCAAGAGGAAGACGGTCACCGCCATGGACGTCGTCTACGCTCTCAAGCGCCAGGGCCGCACACTGTACGGCTTCGGAGGTTAGAGGATCCAGTCTAGGCCACACCCACCACGGTCCTTTTTAGGGCCACCCATCACACCCCATTTTAGCACCCCTCTTGTTGACATTGCCTCGAGTTCACACCTTTCCCTCCCCCATGTGTTGTGTTGTTGTTGTTCCCCTATCTGGTGACATCAGCTCACGCGGGGTGTTTTGGGCATCAGGCCTATTTTGAGGTGGTGTATTTGGTTAATTCTCTCTTAAGTCAATATCAGTTGAGGTGGACAATGTTGACCACCGATTTATTGGCACCGCACGATACTAATATAGTTATCGCGCGGACCTCAAAGAGAAGTGTCCAAGTAGTCGTTCAGCCCCTTCTCCCCTCTTCGGGTATATATACAACAAAGCGGCACCATTCATCGTCTACGGCCATACCACGTTGAAAATACCGGTTCTCGTCCGATCACCGAAGTCAAGCAACGTCGGGCGTGGTTAGTACTTAGATGGGTGACCGCTTGGGAACACCACTTGTTGTAGACAATTTTTTTTTTTTTTTTTATTTTGTATTTTGTTTCTGCTTATTTTGGTCTCTTTTACAGCCCTGTACGATAATTGTCTCACTTTTTATTCTTTTATTTTCAGGTGTCCGCTGCGCCCGCCCGTTTCCTAGCATTGTAGCCCTCCGGACAAATCTACAGGTGGTCAGTCTCCCTGTGAAACCCGCCACAACATCACGTGTTGCTGGCCTTCTTAAGTTTTAATTAACTGACATTTTATTGGCGACTGTTTTAAAATCCCGGGTTTCTAAGAACCGCAGCCCTCCGGACAAACCCGCAAGTGCTCATTCTCACACACACAAAGACAGATAGCGAACTCTTGTGCATTCAGGAAAATTGCTGAACTGGTAAATGGTCAGGGGCCCTGAAAAGGGCCGTATGTATAGAAGGAGGGGGTTGTCGTCTACTTGGAAGTAGTGTATTTGGTGACGGCCTTGGTGCCTTCACTGACAGCGTGCTTGGCCAGCTCACCGGGCAGGAGGAGACGGACAGCGGTCTGGATCTCTCTGGAGGTGATGGTGATGCGCTTGTTGTAGTGGGCTTCGTTTTGTGTGTGTGTGTGTTTTACTGGGTCTCTCGGTGGAAAATTGGGTACCTAACAGTCCTCCCCTGTCATCCTTTCGTTGCAGACTGGCCACTTCCATTCCTCCAGTCATGCCCACACACAGAAACACGCGGGTGTTAGGTGCTGGTTCTTTTCCTCCTCATTCCGCCGGCAACCAGGCCGTCTCCGGGTTACAGAGTCGGTTTCTTGGGTATATGGTGCGCGGTTCATGGCTCCCCTCCTGTAGTCCAGTGCCAGTACTCAACTCACACCCACACCAAGACCCATCCACCCAACCCACACAGGCAGGCCCCACACATGATTAGGGACCCTTTTTTTTTTTTTTTTTTTTTTTTTTTTTAAGTCCGAAGGTCACGACCTACTTTCATTTATAAAGGGATTCATCAAAAATATTTGTACTCTCAGAAGCTTCCCCTGCCTTTGAAACGCCTAGATCCGGATTTTAACGCACTCCGTTCTGTCCCTTGGTAGTGTTGATCACGCATAGTCCTCGTGGCTTGCAGATCAGTACGAGAATCCGATTGAACGCTCACTCCCCGCGCCAACCAATCGTCTCTCGCCTTCTCTCGCCAGGTGGCCAACCAATCGTCTCTCGCCTGTCCGCCATATTGCGTGAACAACATGGCCGCCACCACTGGAAAGGCATAAATAGCCCGACTCGAGGCGCCGATTTTTCATTCATAACACTGAACATTGTATCGCAAGCATGTCTGGTAGAGGTAAAGGCGGCAAGGGACTCGGCAAAGGAGGCGCTAACCGTCACTGCAAAGTTCTGCGCGATAACATCCAGGGTATCACCAAGCCTGCCATTCGCCGACTGGCCCGGCGAGGATGTGTCAAGCGCATCTCCGGGCTCATCTATGAGGAAACCCGAGGTGTCCTCAAGGTGTTCCTAGAGAATGTCATCCGTGACGCTGTCACCTACACCGAGCACGCCAAGAGGAAGACGGTCACCGCCATGGACGTCGTCTACGCTCTCAAGCGCCAGGGCCGCACACTGTACGGCTTCGGAGGTTAGAGGATCCAGTCTAGGCCACACCCACCACGGTCCTTTTTAGGGCCACCCATCACACCCCATTTTAGCACCCCTCTTGTTGACATTGCCTCGAGTTCACACCTTTCCCTCCCCCATGTGTTGTGTTGTTGTTGTTCCCCTATCTGGTGACATCAGCTCACGCGGGGTGTTTTGGGCATCAGGCCTATTTTGAGGTGGTGTATTTGGTTAATTCTCTCTTAAGTCAATATCAGTTGAGGTGGACAATGTTGACCACCGATTTATTGGCACCGCACGATACTAATATAGTTATCGCGCGGACCTCAAAGAGAAGTGTCCAAGTAGTCGTTCAGCCCCTTCTCCCCTCTTCGGGTATATATACAACAAAGCGGCACCATTCATCGTCTACGGCCATACCACGTTGAAAATACCGGTTCTCGTCCGATCACCGAAGTCAAGCAACGTCGGGCGTGGTTAGTACTTAGATGGGTGACCGCTTGGGAACACCACTTGTTGTAGACAATTTTTTTATTTTTTTATTTTGTATTTTGTTTCTGCTTATTTTGGTCTCTTTTACAGCCCTGTACGATAATTGTCTCACTTTTTATTCTTTTATTTTCAGGTGTCCGCTGCGCCCGCCCGTTTCCTAGCATTGTAGCCCTCCGGACAAATCTACAGGTGGTCAGTCTCCCTGTGAAACCCGCCACAACATCACGTGTTGCTGGCCTTCTTAAGTTTTAATTAACTGACATTTTATTGGCGCCTGTTTTAAAATCCCGGGTTTCTAAGAACCGCAGCCCTCCGGACAAACCCGCAAGTGCTCATTCTCACACACACAAAGACAGATAGCGAACTCTTGTGCATTCAGGAAAATTGCTGAACTGGTAAATGGTCAGGGGCCCTGAAAAGGGCCGTATGTATAGAAGGAGGGGGTTGTCGTCTACTTGGAAGTAGTGTATTTGGTGACGGCCTTGGTGCCTTCACTGACAGCGTGCTTGGCCAGCTCACCGGGCAGGAGGAGACGGACAGCGGTCTGGATCTCTCTGGAGGTGATGGTGATGCGCTTGTTGTAGTGGGCTTCGTTTTGTGTGTGTGTGTGTTTTACTGGGTCTCTCGGTGGAAAATTGGGTACCTAACAGTCCTCCCCCTGTCATCCTTTCGTTGCAGACTGGCCACTTCCATTCCTCCAGTCATGCCCACACACAGAAACACGCGGGTGTTAGGTGCTGGTTCTTTTCCTCCTCATTCCGCCGGCAACCAGGCCGTCTCCGGGTTACAGAGTCGGTTTCTTGGGTATATGGTGCGCGGTTCATGGCTCCCCTCCTGTAGTCCAGTGCCAGTACTCAACTCACACCCACACCAAGACCCATCCACCCAACCCACACAGGCAGGCCCCACACATGATTAGGGACCCTTTTTTTTTTTTTTTTTTTTTTTTTTTTTAAGTCCGAAGGTCACGACCTACTTTCATTTATAAAGGGATTCATCAAAAATATTTGTACTCTCAGAAGCTTCCCCTGCCTTTGAAACGCCTAGATCCGGATTTTAACGCACTCCGTTCTGTCCCTTGGTAGTGTTGATCACGCATAGTCCTCGTGGCTTGCAGATCAGTACGAGAATCCGATTGAACGCTCACTCCCCGCGCCAACCAATCGTCTCTCGCCTTCTCTCGCCAGGTGGCCAACCAATCGTCTCTCGCCTGTCCGCCATATTGCGTGAACAACATGGCCGCCACCACTGGAAAGGCATAAATAGCCCGACTCGAGGCGCCGATTTTTCATTCATAACACTGAACATTGTATCGCAAGCATGTCTGGTAGAGGTAAAGGCGGCAAGGGACTCGGCAAAGGAGGCGCTAACCGTCACTGCAAAGTTCTGCGCGATAACATCCAGGGTATCACCAAGCCTGCCATTCGCCGACTGGCCCGGCGAGGAGGTGTCAAGCGCATCTCCGGGCTCATCTATGAGGAAACCCGAGGTGTCCTCAAGGTGTTCCTAGAGAATGTCATCCGTGACGCTGTCACCTACACCGAGCACGCCAAGAGGAAGACGGTCACCGCCATGGACGTCGTCTACGCTCTCAAGCGCCAGGGCCGCACACTGTACGGCTTCGGAGGTTAGAGGATCCAGTCTAGGCCACACCCACCACGGTCCTTTTTAGGGCCACCCATCACACCCCATTTTAGCACCCCTCTTGTTGACATTGCCTCGAGTTCACACCTTTCCCTCCCCCATGTGTTGTGTTGTTGTTGTTCCCCTATCTGGTGACATCAGCTCACGCGGGGTGTTTTGGGCATCAGGCCTATTTTGAGGTGGTGTATTTGGTTAATTCTCTCTTAAGTCAATATCAGTTGAGGTGGACAATGTTGACCACCGATTTATTGGCACCGCACGATACTAATATAGTTATCGCGCGGACCTCAAAGAGAAGTGTCCAAGTAGTCGTTCAGCCCCTTCTCCCCTCTTCGGGTATATATACAACAAAGCGGCACCATTCATCGTCTACGGCCATACCACGTTGAAAATACCGGTTCTCGTCCGATCACCGAAGTCAAGCAACGTCGGGCGTGGTTAGTACTTAGATGGGTGACCGCTTGGGAACACCACTTGTTGTAGACAATTTTTTTATTTTTTTATTTTGTATTTTGTTTCTGCTTATTTTGGTCTCTTTTACAGCCCTGTACGATAATTGTCTCACTTTTTATTCTTTTATTTTCAGGTGTCCGCTGCGCCCGCCCGTTTCCTAGCATTGTAGCCCTCCGGACAAATCTACAGGTGGTCAGTCTCCCTGTGAAACCCGCCACAACATCACGTGTTGCTGGCCTTCTTAAGTTTTAATTAACTGACATTTTATTGGCGCCTGTTTTAAAATCCCGGGTTTCTAAGAACCGCAGCCCTCCGGACAAACCCGCAAGTGCTCATTCTCACACACACAAAGACAGATAGCGAACTCTTGTGCATTCAGGAAAATTGCTGAACTGGTAAATGGTCAGGGGCCCTGAAAAGGGCCGTATGTATAGAAGGAGGGGGTTGTCGTCTACTTGGAAGTAGTGTATTTGGTGACGGCCTTGGTGCCTTCACTGACAGCGTGCTTGGCCAGCTCACCGGGCAGGAGGAGACGGACAGCGGTCTGGATCTCTCTGGAGGTGATGGTGATGCGCTTGTTGTAGTGGGCTTCGTTTTGTGTGTGTGTGTGTTTTACTGGGTCTCTCGGTGGAAAATTGGGTACCTAACAGTCCTCCCCCTGTCATCCTTTCGTTGCAGACTGGCCACTTCCATTCCTCCAGTCATGCCCACACACAGAAACACGCGGGTGTTAGGTGCTGGTTCTTTTCCTCCTCATTCCGCCGGCAACCAGGCCGTCTCCGGGTTACAGAGTCGGTTTCTTGGGTATATGGTGCGCGGTTCATGGCTCCCCTCCTGTAGTCCAGTGCCAGTACTCAACTCACACCCACACCAAGACCCATCCACCCAACCCACACAGGCAGGCCCCACACATGATTAGGGACCCTTTTTTTTTTTTTTTTTTTTTTTTTTTTTAAGTCCGAAAGTCACGACCTACTTTCATTTATAAAGGGATTCATCAAAAATATTTGTACTCTCAGAAGCTTCCCCTGCCTTTGAAACGCCTAGATCCGGATTTTAACGCACTCCGTTCTGTCCCTTGGTAGTGTTGATCACGCATAGTCCTCGTGGCTTGCAGATCAGTACGAGAATCCGATTGAACGCTCACTCCCCGCGCCAACCAATCGTCTCTCGCCTTCTCTCGCCAGGTGGCCAACCAATCGTCTCTCGCCTGTCCGCCATATTGCGTGAACAACATGGCCGCCACCACTGGAAAGGCATAAATAGCCCGACTCGAGGCGCCGATTTTTCATTCATAACACTGAACATTGTATCGCAAGCATGTCTGGTAGAGGTAAAGGCGGCAAGGGACTCGGCAAAGGAGGCGCTAACCGTCACTGCAAAGTTCTGCGCGATAACATCCAGGGTATCACCAAGCCTGCCATTCGCCGACTGGCCCGGCGAGGAGGTGTCAAGCGCATCTCCGGGCTCATCTATGAGGAAACCCGAGGTGTCCTCAAGGTGTTCCTAGAGAATGTCATCCGTGACGCTGTCACCTACACCGAGCACGCCAAGAGGAAGACGGTCACCGCCATGGACGTCGTCTACGCTCTCAAGCGCCAGGGCCGCACACTGTACGGCTTCGGAGGTTAGAGGATCCAGTCTAGGCCACACCCACCACGGTCCTTTTTAGGGCCACCCATCACACCCCATTTTAGCACCCCTCTTGTTGACATTGCCTCGAGTTCACACCTTTCCCTCCCCCATGTGTTGTGTTGTTGTTGTTCCCCTATCTGGTGACATCAGCTCACGCGGGGTGTTTTGGGCATCAGGCCTATTTTGAGGTGGTGTATTTGGTTAATTCTCTCTTAAGTCAATATCAGTTGAGGTGGACAATGTTGACCACCGATTTATTGGCACCGCACGATACTAATATAGTTATCGCGCGGACCTCAAAGAGAAGTGTCCAAGTAGTCGTTCAGCCCCTTCTCCCCTCTTCGGGTATATATACAACAAAGCGGCACCATTCATCGTCTACGGCCATACCACGTTGAAAATACCGGTTCTCGTCCGATCACCGAAGTCAAGCAACGTCGGGCGTGGTTAGTACTTAGATGGGTGACCGCTTGGGAACACCACTTGTTGTAGACAATTTTTTTTTTTTTTTTTATTTTGTATTTTGTTTCTGCTTATTTTGGTCTCTTTTACAGCCCTGTACGATAATTGTCTCACTTTTTATTCTTTTATTTTCAGGTGTCCGCTGCGCCCGCCCGTTTCCTAGCATTGTAGCCCTCCGGACAAATCTACAGGTGGTCAGTCTCCCTGTGAAACCCGCCACAACATCACGTGTTGCTGGCCTTCTTAAGTTTTAATTAACTGACATTTTATTGGCGACTGTTTTAAAATCCCGGGTTTCTAAGAACCGCAGCCCTCCGGACAAACCCGCAAGTGCTCATTCTCACACACACAAAGACAGATAGCGAACTCTTGTGCATTCAGGAAAATTGCTGAACTGGTAAATGGTCAGGGGCCCTGAAAAGGGCCGTATGTATAGAAGGAGGGGGTTGTCGTCTACTTGGAAGTAGTGTATTTGGTGACGGCCTTGGTGCCTTCACTGACAGCGTGCTTGGCCAGCTCACCGGGCAGGAGGAGACGGACAGCGGTCTGGATCTCTCTGGAGGTGATGGTGATGCGCTTGTTGTAGTGGGCTTCGTTTTGTGTGTGTGTGTGTTTTACTGGGTCTCTCGGTGGAAAATTGGGTACCTAACAGTCCTCCCCCTGTCATCCTTTCGTTGCAGACTGGCCACTTCCATTCCTCCAGTCATGCCCACACACAGAAACACGCGGGTGTTAGGTGCTGGTTCTTTTCCTCCTCATTCCGCCGGCAACCAGGCCGTCTCCGGGTTACAGAGTCGGTTTCTTGGGTATATGGTGCGCGGTTCATGGCTCCCCTCCTGTAGTCCAGTGCCAGTACTCAACTCACACCCACACCAAGACCCATCCACCCAACCCACACAGGCAGGCCCCACACATGATTAGGGACCCTTTTTTTTTTTTTTTTTTTTTTTAAGTCCGAAAGTCACGACCTACTTTCATTTATAAAGGGATTCATCAAAAATATTTGTACTCTCAGAAGCTTCCCCTGCCTTTGAAACGCCTAGATCCGGATTTTAACGCACTCCGTTCTGTCCCTTGGTAGTGTTGATCACGCATAGTCCTCGTGGCTTGCAGATCAGTACGAGAATCCGATTGAACGCTCACTCCCCGCGCCAACCAATCGTCTCTCGCCTTCTCTCGCCAGGTGGCCAACCAATCGTCTCTCGCCTGTCCGCCATATTGCGTGAACAACATGGCCGCCACCACTGGAAAGGCATAAATAGCCCGACTCGAGGCGCCGATTTTTCATTCATAACACTGAACATTGTATCGCAAGCATGTCTGGTAGAGGTAAAGGCGGCAAGGGACTCGGCAAAGGAGGCGCTAACCGTCACTGCAAAGTTCTGCGCGATAACATCCAGGGTATCACCAAGCCTGCCATTCGCCGACTGGCCCGGCGAGGAGGTGTCAAGCGCATCTCCGGGCTCATCTATGAGGAAACCCGAGGTGTCCTCAAGGTGTTCCTAGAGAATGTCATCCGTGACGCTGTCACCTACACCGAGCACGCCAAGAGGAAGACGGTCACCGCCATGGACGTCGTCTACGCTCTCAAGCGCCAGGGCCGCACACTGTACGGCTTCGGAGGTTAGAGGATCCAGTCTAGGCCACACCCACCACGGTCCTTTTTAGGGCCACCCATCACACCCCATTTTAGCACCCCTCTTGTTGACATTGCCTCGAGTTCACACCTTTCCCTCCCCCATGTGTTGTGTTGTTGTTGTTCCCCTATCTGGTGACATCAGCTCACGCGGGGTGTTTTGGGCATCAGGCCTATTTTGAGGTGGTGTATTTGGTTAATTCTCTCTTAAGTCAATATCAGTTGAGGTGGACAATGTTGACCACCGATTTATTGGCACCGCACGATACTAATATAGTTATCGCGCGGACCTCAAAGAGAAGTGTCCAAGTAGTCGTTCAGCCCCTTCTCCCCTCTTCGGGTATATATACAACAAAGCGGCACCATTCATCGTCTACGGCCATACCACGTTGAAAATACCGGTTCTCGTCCGATCACCGAAGTCAAGCAACGTCGGGCGTGGTTAGTACTTAGATGGGTGACCGCTTGGGAACACCACTTGTTGTAGACAATTTTTTTTTTTTTTTTTATTTTGTATTTTGTTTCTGCTTATTTTGGTCTCTTTTACAGCCCTGTACGATAATTGTCTCACTTTTTATTCTTTTATTTTCAGGTGTCCGCTGCGCCCGCCCGTTTCCTAGCATTGTAGCCCTCCGGACAAATCTACAGGTGGTCAGTCTCCCTGTGAAACCCGCCACAACATCACGTGTTGCTGGCCTTCTTAAGTTTTAATTAACTGACATTTTATTGGCGACTGTTTTAAAATCCCGGGTTTCTAAGAACCGCAGCCCTCCGGACAAACCCGCAAGTGCTCATTCTCACACACACAAAGACAGATAGCGAACTCTTGTGCATTCAGGAAAATTGCTGAACTGGTAAATGGTCAGGGGCCCTGAAAAGGGCCGTATGTATAGAAGGAGGGGGTTGTCGTCTACTTGGAAGTAGTGTATTTGGTGACGGCCTTGGTGCCTTCACTGACAGCGTGCTTGGCCAGCTCACCGGGCAGGAGGAGACGGACAGCGGTCTGGATCTCTCTGGAGGTGATGGTGATGCGCTTGTTGTAGTGGGCTTCGTTTTGTGTGTGTGTGTGTTTTACTGGGTCTCTCGGTGGAAAATTGGGTACCTAACAGTCCTCCCCTGTCATCCTTTCGTTGCAGACTGGCCACTTCCATTCCTCCAGTCATGCCCACACACAGAAACACGCGGGTGTTAGGTGCTGGTTCTTTTCCTCCTCATTCCGCCGGCAACCAGGCCGTCTCCGGGTTACAGAGTCGGTTTCTTGGGTATATGGTGCGCGGTTCATGGCTCCCCTCCTGTAGTCCAGTGCCAGTACTCAACTCACACCCACACCAAGACCCATCCACCCAACCCACACAGGCAGGCCCCACACATGATTAGGGACCCTTTTTTTTTTTTTTTTTTTTTTTTTTTTAAGTCCGAAGGTCACGACCTACTTTCATTTATAAAGGGATTCATCAAAAATATTTGTACTCTCAGAAGCTTCCCCTGCCTTTGAAACGCCTAGATCCGGATTTTAACGCACTCCGTTCTGTCCCTTGGTAGTGTTGATCACGCATAGTCCTCGTGGCTTGCAGATCAGTACGAGAATCCGATTGAACGCTCACTCCCCGCGCCAACCAATCGTCTCTCGCCTTCTCTCGCCAGGTGGCCAACCAATCGTCTCTCGCCTGTCCGCCATATTGCGTGAACAACATGGCCGCCACCACTGGAAAGGCATAAATAGCCCGACTCGAGGCGCCGATTTTTCATTCATAACACTGAACATTGTATCGCAAGCATGTCTGGTAGAGGTAAAGGCGGCAAGGGACTCGGCAAAGGAGGCGCTAACCGTCACTGCAAAGTTCTGCGCGATAACATCCAGGGTATCACCAAGCCTGCCATTCGCCGACTGGCCCGGCGAGGAGGTGTCAAGCGCATCTCCGGGCTCATCTATGAGGAAACCCGAGGTGTCCTCAAGGTGTTCCTAGAGAATGTCATCCGTGACGCTGTCACCTACACCGAGCACGCCAAGAGGAAGACGGTCACCGCCATGGACGTCGTCTACGCTCTCAAGCGCCAGGGCCGCACACTGTACGGCTTCGGAGGTTAGAGGATCCAGTCTAGGCCACACCCACCACGGTCCTTTTTAGGGCCACCCATCACACCCCATTTTAGCACCCCTCTTGTTGACATTGCCTCGAGTTCACACCTTTCCCTCCCCCATGTGTTGTGTTGTTGTTGTTCCCCTATCTGGTGACATCAGCTCACGCGGGGTGTTTTGGGCATCAGGCCTATTTTGAGGTGGTGTATTTGGTTAATTCTCTCTTAAGTCAATATCAGTTGAGGTGGACAATGTTGACCACCGATTTATTGGCACCGCACGATACTAATATAGTTATCGCGCGGACCTCAAAGAGAAGTGTCCAAGTAGTCGTTCAGCCCCTTCTCCCCTCTTCGGGTATATATACAACAAAGCGGCACCATTCATCGTCTACGGCCATACCACGTTGAAAATACCGGTTCTCGTCCGATCACCGAAGTCAAGCAACGTCGGGCGTGGTTAGTACTTAGATGGGTGACCGCTTGGGAACACCACTTGTTGTAGACAATTTTTTTTTTTTTTTTTATTTTGTATTTTGTTTCTGCTTATTTTGGTCTCTTTTACAGCCCTGTACGATAATTGTCTCACTTTTTATTCTTTTATTTTCAGGTGTCCGCTGCGCCCGCCCGTTTCCTAGCATTGTAGCCCTCCGGACAAATCTACAGGTGGTCAGTCTCCCTGTGAAACCCGCCACAACATCACGTGTTGCTGGCCTTCTTAAGTTTTAATTAACTGACATTTTATTGGCGACTGTTTTAAAATCCCGGGTTTCTAAGAACCGCAGCCCTCCGGACAAACCCGCAAGTGCTCATTCTCACACACACAAAGACAGATAGCGAACTCTTGTGCATTCAGGAAAATTGCTGAACTGGTAAATGGTCAGGGGCCCTGAAAAGGGCCGTATGTATAGAAGGAGGGGGTTGTCGTCTACTTGGAAGTAGTGTATTTGGTGACGGCCTTGGTGCCTTCACTGACAGCGTGCTTGGCCAGCTCACCGGGCAGGAGGAGACGGACAGCGGTCTGGATCTCTCTGGAGGTGATGGTGATGCGCTTGTTGTAGTGGGCTTCGTTTTGTGTGTGTGTGTGTTTTACTGGGTCTCTCGGTGGAAAATTGGGTACCTAACAGTCCTCCCCCTGTCATCCTTTCGTTGCAGACTGGCCACTTCCATTCCTCCAGTCATGCCCACACACAGAAACACGCGGGTGTTAGGTGCTGGTTCTTTTCCTCCTCATTCCGCCGGCAACCAGGCCGTCTCCGGGTTACAGAGTCGGTTTCTTGGGTATATGGTGCGCGGTTCATGGCTCCCCTCCTGTAGTCCAGTGCCAGTACTCAACTCACACCCACACCAAGACCCATCCACCCAACCCACACAGGCAGGCCCCACACATGATTAGGGACCCTTTTTTTTTTTTTTTTTTTTTTTTTTTTTTTTAAGTCCGAAGGTCACGACCTACTTTCATTTATAAAGGGATTCATCAAAAATATTTGTACTCTCAGAAGCTTCCCCTGCCTTTGAAACGCCTAGATCCGGATTTTAACGCACTCCGTTCTGTCCCTTGGTAGTGTTGATCACGCATAGTCCTCGTGGCTTGCAGATCAGTACGAGAATCCGATTGAACGCTCACTCCCCGCGCCAACCAATCGTCTCTCGCCTTCTCTCGCCAGGTGGCCAACCAATCGTCTCTCGCCTGTCCGCCATATTGCGTGAACAACATGGCCGCCACCACTGGAAAGGCATAAATAGCCCGACTCGAGGCGCCGATTTTTCATTCATAACACTGAACATTGTATCGCAAGCATGTCTGGTAGAGGTAAAGGCGGCAAGGGACTCGGCAAAGGAGGCGCTAACCGTCACTGCAAAGTTCTGCGCGATAACATCCAGGGTATCACCAAGCCTGCCATTCGCCGACTGGCCCGGCGAGGAGGTGTCAAGCGCATCTCCGGGCTCATCTATGAGGAAACCCGAGGTGTCCTCAAGGTGTTCCTAGAGAATGTCATCCGTGACGCTGTCACCTACACCGAGCACGCCAAGAGGAAGACGGTCACCGCCATGGACGTCGTCTACGCTCTCAAGCGCCAGGGCCGCACACTGTACGGCTTCGGAGGTTAGAGGATCCAGTCTAGGCCACACCCACCACGGTCCTTTTTAGGGCCACCCATCACACCCCATTTTAGCACCCCTCTTGTTGACATTGCCTCGAGTTCACACCTTTCCCTCCCCCATGTGTTGTGTTGTTGTTGTTCCCCTATCTGGTGACATCAGCTCACGCGGGGTGTTTTGGGCATCAGGCCTATTTTGAGGTGGTGTATTTGGTTAATTCTCTCTTAAGTCAATATCAGTTGAGGTGGACAATGTTGACCACCGATTTATTGGCACCGCACGATACTAATATAGTTATCGCGCGGACCTCAAAGAGAAGTGTCCAAGTAGTCGTTCAGCCCCTTCTCCCCTCTTCGGGTATATATACAACAAAGCGGCACCATTCATCGTCTACGGCCATACCACGTTGAAAATACCGGTTCTCGTCCGATCACCGAAGTCAAGCAACGTCGGGCGTGGTTAGTACTTAGATGGGTGACCGCTTGGGAACACCACTTGTTGTAGACAATTTTTTTTTTTTTTTTTATTTTGTATTTTGTTTCTGCTTATTTTGGTCTCTTTTACAGCCCTGTACGATAATTGTCTCACTTTTTATTCTTTTATTTTCAGGTGTCCGCTGCGCCCGCCCGTTTCCTAGCATTGTAGCCCTCCGGACAAATCTACAGGTGGTCAGTCTCCCTGTGAAACCCGCCACAACATCACGTGTTGCTGGCCTTCTTAAGTTTTAATTAACTGACATTTTATTGGCGACTGTTTTAAAATCCCGGGTTTCTAAGAACCGCAGCCCTCCGGACAAACCCGCAAGTGCTCATTCTCACACACACAAAGACAGATAGCGAACTCTTGTGCATTCAGGAAAATTGCTGAACTGGTAAATGGTCAGGGGCCCTGAAAAGGGCCGTATGTATAGAAGGAGGGGGTTGTCGTCTACTTGGAAGTAGTGTATTTGGTGACGGCCTTGGTGCCTTCACTGACAGCGTGCTTGGCCAGCTCACCGGGCAGGAGGAGACGGACAGCGGTCTGGATCTCTCTGGAGGTGATGGTGATGCGCTTGTTGTAGTGGGCTTCGTTTTGTGTGTGTGTGTGTTTTACTGGGTCTCTCGGTGGAAAATTGGGTACCTAACAGTCCTCCCCCTGTCATCCTTTCGTTGCAGACTGGCCACTTCCATTCCTCCAGTCATGCCCACACACAGAAACACGCGGGTGTTAGGTGCTGGTTCTTTTCCTCCTCATTCCGCCGGCAACCAGGCCGTCTCCGGGTTACAGAGTCGGTTTCTTGGGTATATGGTGCGCGGTTCATGGCTCCCCTCCTGTAGTCCAGTGCCAGTACTCAACTCACACCCACACCAAGACCCATCCACCCAACCCACACAGGCAGGCCCCACACATGATTAGGGACCCTTTTTTTTTTTTTTTTTTTTTTTTTTTTTTAAGTCCGAAAGTCACGACCTACTTTCATTTATAAAGGGATTCATCAAAAATATTTGTACTCTCAGAAGCTTCCCCTGCCTTTGAAACGCCTAGATCCGGATTTTAACGCACTCCGTTCTGTCCCTTGGTAGTGTTGATCACGCATAGTCCTCGTGGCTTGCAGATCAGTACGAGAATCCGATTGAACGCTCACTCCCCGCGCCAACCAATCGTCTCTCGCCTTCTCTCGCCAGGTGGCCAACCAATCGTCTCTCGCCTGTCCGCCATATTGCGTGAACAACATGGCCGCCACCACTGGAAAGGCATAAATAGCCCGACTCGAGGCGCCGATTTTTCATTCATAACACTGAACATTGTATCGCAAGCATGTCTGGTAGAGGTAAAGGCGGCAAGGGACTCGGCAAAGGAGGCGCTAACCGTCACTGCAAAGTTCTGCGCGATAACATCCAGGGTATCACCAAGCCTGCCATTCGCCGACTGGCCCGGCGAGGAGGTGTCAAGCGCATCTCCGGGCTCATCTATGAGGAAACCCGAGGTGTCCTCAAGGTGTTCCTAGAGAATGTCATCCGTGACGCTGTCACCTACACCGAGCACGCCAAGAGGAAGACGGTCACCGCCATGGACGTCGTCTACGCTCTCAAGCGCCAGGGCCGCACACTGTACGGCTTCGGAGGTTAGAGGATCCAGTCTAGGCCACACCCACCACGGTCCTTTTTAGGGCCACCCATCACACCCCATTTTAGCACCCCTCTTGTTGACATTGCCTCGAGTTCACACCTTTCCCTCCCCCATGTGTTGTGTTGTTGTTGTTCCCCTATCTGGTGACATCAGCTCACGCGGGGTGTTTTGGGCATCAGGCCTATTTTGAGGTGGTGTATTTGGTTAATTCTCTCTTAAGTCAATATCAGTTGAGGTGGACAATGTTGACCACCGATTTATTGGCACCGCACGATACTAATATAGTTATCGCGCGGACCTCAAAGAGAAGTGTCCAAGTAGTCGTTCAGCCCCTTCTCCCCTCTTCGGGTATATATACAACAAAGCGGCACCATTCATCGTCTACGGCCATACCACGTTGAAAATACCGGTTCTCGTCCGATCACCGAAGTCAAGCAACGTCGGGCGTGGTTAGTACTTAGATGGGTGACCGCTTGGGAACACCACTTGTTGTAGACAATTTTTTTTTTTTTTTTATTTTGTATTTTGTTTCTGCTTATTTTGGTCTCTTTTACAGCCCTGTACGATAATTGTCTCACTTTTTATTCTTTTATTTTCAGGTGTCCGCTGCGCCCGCCCGTTTCCTAGCATTGTAGCCCTCCGGACAAATCTACAGGTGGTCAGTCTCCCTGTGAAACCCGCCACAACATCACGTGTTGCTGGCCTTCTTAAGTTTTAATTAACTGACATTTTATTGGCGCCTGTTTTAAAATCCCGGGTTTCTAAGAACCGCAGCCCTCCGGACAAACCCGCAAGTGCTCATTCTCACACACACAAAGACAGATAGCGAACTCTTGTGCATTCAGGAAAATTGCTGAACTGGTAAATGGTCAGGGGCCCTGAAAAGGGCCGTATGTATAGAAGGAGGGGGTTGTCGTCTACTTGGAAGTAGTGTATTTGGTGACGGCCTTGGTGCCTTCACTGACAGCGTGCTTGGCCAGCTCACCGGGCAGGAGGAGACGGACAGCGGTCTGGATCTCTCTGGAGGTGATGGTGATGCGCTTGTTGTAGTGGGCTTCGTTTTGTGTGTGTGTGTGTGTTTTACTGGGTCTCTCGGTGGAAAATTGGGTACCTAACAGTCCTCCCCCTGTCATCCTTTCGTTGCAGACTGGCCACTTCCATTCCTCCAGTCATGCCCACACACAGAAACACGCGGGTGTTAGGTGCTGGTTCTTTTCCTCCTCATTCCGCCGGCAACCAGGCCGTCTCCGGGTTACAGAGTCGGTTTCTTGGGTATATGGTGCGCGGTTCATGGCTCCCCTCCTGTAGTCCAGTGCCAGTACTCAACTCACACCCACACCAAGACCCATCCACCCAACCCACACAGGCAGGCCCCACACATGATTAGGGACCCTTTTTTTTTTTTTTTTTTTTTTTTTTTTTTTTTAAGTCCGAAGGTCACGACCTACTTTCATTTATAAAGGGATTCATCAAAAATATTTGTACTCTCAGAAGCTTCCCCTGCCTTTGAAACGCCTAGATCCGGATTTTAACGCACTCCGTTCTGTCCCTTGGTAGTGTTGATCACGCATAGTCCTCGTGGCTTGCAGATCAGTACGAGAATCCGATTGAACGCTCACTCCCCGCGCCAACCAATCGTCTCTCGCCTTCTCTCGCCAGGTGGCCAACCAATCGTCTCTCGCCTGTCCGCCATATTGCGTGAACAACATGGCCGCCACCACTGGAAAGGCATAAATAGCCCGACTCGAGGCGCCGATTTTTCATTCATAACACTGAACATTGTATCGCAAGCATGTCTGGTAGAGGTAAAGGCGGCAAGGGACTCGGCAAAGGAGGCGCTAACCGTCACTGCAAAGTTCTGCGCGATAACATCCAGGGTATCACCAAGCCTGCCATTCGCCGACTGGCCCGGCGAGGAGGTGTCAAGCGCATCTCCGGGCTCATCTATGAGGAAACCCGAGGTGTCCTCAAGGTGTTCCTAGAGAATGTCATCCGTGACGCTGTCACCTACACCGAGCACGCCAAGAGGAAGACGGTCACCGCCATGGACGTCGTCTACGCTCTCAAGCGCCAGGGCCGCACACTGTACGGCTTCGGAGGTTAGAGGATCCAGTCTAGGCCACACCCACCACGGTCCTTTTTAGGGCCACCCATCACACCCCATTTTAGCACCCCTCTTGTTGACATTGCCTCGAGTTCACACCTTTCCCTCCCCCATGTGTTGTGTTGTTGTTGTTCCCCTATCTGGTGACATCAGCTCACGCGGGGTGTTTTGGGCATCAGGCCTATTTTGAGGTGGTGTATTTGGTTAATTCTCTCTTAAGTCAATATCAGTTGAGGTGGACAATGTTGACCACCGATTTATTGGCACCGCACGATACTAATATAGTTATCGCGCGGACCTCAAAGAGAAGTGTCCAAGTAGTCGTTCAGCCCCTTCTCCCCTCTTCGGGTATATATACAACAAAGCGGCACCATTCATCGTCTACGGCCATACCACGTTGAAAATACCGGTTCTCGTCCGATCACCGAAGTCAAGCAACGTCGGGCGTGGTTAGTACTTAGATGGGTGACCGCTTGGGAACACCACTTGTTGTAGACAATTTTTTTTTTTTTTTTATTTTGTATTTTGTTTCTGCTTATTTTGGTCTCTTTTACAGCCCTGTACGATAATTGTCTCACTTTTTATTCTTTTATTTTCAGGTGTCCGCTGCGCCCGCCCGTTTCCTAGCATTGTAGCCCTCCGGACAAATCTACAGGTGGTCAGTCTCCCTGTGAAACCCGCCACAACATCACGTGTTGCTGGCCTTCTTAAGTTTTAATTAACTGACATTTTATTGGCGCCTGTTTTAAAATCCCGGGTTTCTAAGAACCGCAGCCCTCCGGACAAACCCGCAAGTGCTCATTCTCACACACACAAAGACAGATAGCGAACTCTTGTGCATTCGGGAAAATTGCTGAACTGGTAAATGGTCAGGGGCCCTGAAAAGGGCCGTATGTATAGAAGGAGGGGGTTGTCGTCTACTTGGAAGTAGTGTATTTGGTGACGGCCTTGGTGCCTTCACTGACAGCGTGCTTGGCCAGCTCACCGGGCAGGAGGAGACGGACAGCGGTCTGGATCTCTCTGGAGGTGATGGTGATGCGCTTGTTGTAGTGGGCTTCGTTTTGTGTGTGTGTGTGTTTTACTGGGTCTCTCGGTGGAAAATTGGGTACCTAACAGTCCTCCCCCTGTCATCCTTTCGTTGCAGACTGGCCACTTCCATTCCTCCAGTCATGCCCACACACAGAAACACGCGGGTGTTAGGTGCTGGTTCTTTTCCTCCTCATTCCGCCGGCAACCAGGCCGTCTCCGGGTTACAGAGTCGGTTTCTTGGGTATATGGTGCGCGGTTCATGGCTCCCCTCCTGTAGTCCAGTGCCAGTACTCAACTCACACCCACACCAAGACCCATCCACCCAACCCACACAGGCAGGCCCCACACATGATTAGGGACCCTTTTTTTTTTTTTTTTTTTTTTTTTTTTTTAAGTCCGAAAGTCACGACCTACTTTCATTTATAAAGGGATTCATCAAAAATATTTGTACTCTCAGAAGCTTCCCCTGCCTTTGAAACGCCTAGATCCGGATTTTAACGCACTCCGTTCTGTCCCTTGGTAGTGTTGATCACGCATAGTCCTCGTGGCTTGCAGATCAGTACGAGAATCCGATTGAACGCTCACTCCCCGCGCCAACCAATCGTCTCTCGCCTTCTCTCGCCAGGTGGCCAACCAATCGTCTCTCGCCTGTCCGCCATATTGCGTGAACAACATGGCCGCCACCACTGGAAAGGCATAAATAGCCCGACTCGAGGCGCCGATTTTTCATTCATAACACTGAACATTGTATCGCAAGCATGTCTGGTAGAGGTAAAGGCGGCAAGGGACTCGGCAAAGGAGGCGCTAACCGTCACTGCAAAGTTCTGCGCGATAACATCCAGGGTATCACCAAGCCTGCCATTCGCCGACTGGCCCGGCGAGGAGGTGTCAAGCGCATCTCCGGGCTCATCTATGAGGAAACCCGAGGTGTCCTCAAGGTGTTCCTAGAGAATGTCATCCGTGACGCTGTCACCTACACCGAGCACGCCAAGAGGAAGACGGTCACCGCCATGGACGTCGTCTACGCTCTCAAGCGCCAGGGCCGCACACTGTACGGCTTCGGAGGTTAGAGGATCCAGTCTAGGCCACACCCACCACGGTCCTTTTTAGGGCCACCCATCACACCCCATTTTAGCACCCCTCTTGTTGACATTGCCTCGAGTTCACACCTTTCCCTCCCCCATGTGTTGTGTTGTTGTTGTTCCCCTATCTGGTGACATCAGCTCACGCGGGGTGTTTTGGGCATCAGGCCTATTTTGAGGTGGTGTATTTGGTTAATTCTCTCTTAAGTCAATATCAGTTGAGGTGGACAATGTTGACCACCGATTTATTGGCACCGCACGATACTAATATAGTTATCGCGCGGACCTCAAAGAGAAGTGTCCAAGTAGTCGTTCAGCCCCTTCTCCCCTCTTCGGGTATATATACAACAAAGCGGCACCATTCATCGTCTACGGCCATACCACGTTGAAAATACCGGTTCTCGTCCGATCACCGAAGTCAAGCAACGTCGGGCGTGGTTAGTACTTAGATGGGTGACCGCTTGGGAACACCACTTGTTGTAGACAATTTTTTTTTTTTTTTTTATTTTGTATTTTGTTTCTGCTTATTTTGGTCTCTTTTACAGCCCTGTACGATAATTGTCTCACTTTTTATTCTTTTATTTTCAGGTGTCCGCTGCGCCCGCCCGTTTCCTAGCATTGTAGCCCTCCGGACAAATCTACAGGTGGTCAGTCTCCCTGTGAAACCCGCCACAACATCACGTGTTGCTGGCCTTCTTAAGTTTTAATTAACTGACATTTTATTGGCGACTGTTTTAAAATCCCGGGTTTCTAAGAACCGCAGCCCTCCGGACAAACCCGCAAGTGCTCATTCTCACACACACAAAGACAGATAGCGAACTCTTGTGCATTCAGGAAAATTGCTGAACTGGTAAATGGTCAGGGGCCCTGAAAAGGGCCGTATGTATAGAAGGAGGGGGTTGTCGTCTACTTGGAAGTAGTGTATTTGGTGACGGCCTTGGTGCCTTCACTGACAGCGTGCTTGGCCAGCTCACCGGGCAGGAGGAGACGGACAGCGGTCTGGATCTCTCTGGAGGTGATGGTGATGCGCTTGTTGTAGTGGGCTTCGTTTTGTGTGTGTGTGTGTTTTACTGGGTCTCTCGGTGGAAAATTGGGTACCTAACAGTCCTCCCCCTGTCATCCTTTCGTTGCAGACTGGCCACTTCCATTCCTCCAGTCATGCCCACACACAGAAACACGCGGGTGTTAGGTGCTGGTTCTTTTCCTCCTCATTCCGCCGGCAACCAGGCCGTCTCCGGGTTACAGAGTCGGTTTCTTGGGTATATGGTGCGCGGTTCATGGCTCCCCTCCTGTAGTCCAGTGCCAGTACTCAACTCACACCCACACCAAGACCCATCCACCCAACCCACACAGGCAGGCCCCACACATGATTAGGGACCCTTTTTTTTTTTTTTTTTTTTTTTTTTTTTTTTAAGTCCGAAGGTCACGACCTACTTTCATTTATAAAGGGATTCATCAAAAATATTTGTACTCTCAGAAGCTTCCCCTGCCTTTGAAACGCCTAGATCCGGATTTTAACGCACTCCGTTCTGTCCCTTGGTAGTGTTGATCACGCATAGTCCTCGTGGCTTGCAGATCAGTACGAGAATCCGATTGAACGCTCACTCCCCGCGCCAACCAATCGTCTCTCGCCTTCTCTCGCCAGGTGGCCAACCAATCGTCTCTCGCCTGTCCGCCATATTGCGTGAACAACATGGCCGCCACCACTGGAAAGGCATAAATAGCCCGACTCGAGGCGCCGATTTTTCATTCATAACACTGAACATTGTATCGCAAGCATGTCTGGTAGAGGTAAAGGCGGCAAGGGACTCGGCAAAGGAGGCGCTAACCGTCACTGCAAAGTTCTGCGCGATAACATCCAGGGTATCACCAAGCCTGCCATTCGCCGACTGGCCCGGCGAGGAGGTGTCAAGCGCATCTCCGGGCTCATCTATGAGGAAACCCGAGGTGTCCTCAAGGTGTTCCTAGAGAATGTCATCCGTGACGCTGTCACCTACACCGAGCACGCCAAGAGGAAGACGGTCACCGCCATGGACGTCGTCTACGCTCTCAAGCGCCAGGGCCGCACACTGTACGGCTTCGGAGGTTAGAGGATCCAGTCTAGGCCACACCCACCACGGTCCTTTTTAGGGCCACCCATCACACCCCATTTTAGCACCCCTCTTGTTGACATTGCCTCGAGTTCACACCTTTCCCTCCCCCATGTGTTGTGTTGTTGTTGTTCCCCTATCTGGTGACATCAGCTCACGCGGGGTGTTTTGGGCATCAGGCCTATTTTGAGGTGGTGTATTTGGTTAATTCTCTCTTAAGTCAATATCAGTTGAGGTGGACAATGTTGACCACCGATTTATTGGCACCGCACGATACTAATATAGTTATCGCGCGGACCTCAAAGAGAAGTGTCCAAGTAGTCGTTCAGCCCCTTCTCCCCTCTTCGGGTATATATACAACAAAGCGGCACCATTCATCGTCTACGGCCATACCACGTTGAAAATACCGGTTCTCGTCCGATCACCGAAGTCAAGCAACGTCGGGCGTGGTTAGTACTTAGATGGGTGACCGCTTGGGAACACCACTTGTTGTAGACAATTTTTTTTTTTTTTTTTATTTTGTATTTTGTTTCTGCTTATTTTGGTCTCTTTTACAGCCCTGTACGATAATTGTCTCACTTTTTATTCTTTTATTTTCAGGTGTCCGCTGCGCCCGCCCGTTTCCTAGCATTGTAGCCCTCCGGACAAATCTACAGGTGGTCAGTCTCCCTGTGAAACCCGCCACAACATCACGTGTTGCTGGCCTTCTTAAGTTTTAATTAACTGACATTTTATTGGCGACTGTTTTAAAATCCCGGGTTTCTAAGAACCGCAGCCCTCCGGACAAACCCGCAAGTGCTCATTCTCACACACACAAAGACAGATAGCGAACTCTTGTGCATTCAGGAAAATTGCTGAACTGGTAAATGGTCAGGGGCCCTGAAAAGGGCCGTATGTATAGAAGGAGGGGGTTGTCGTCTACTTGGAAGTAGTGTATTTGGTGACGGCCTTGGTGCCTTCACTGACAGCGTGCTTGGCCAGCTCACCGGGCAGGAGGAGACGGACAGCGGTCTGGATCTCTCTGGAGGTGATGGTGATGCGCTTGTTGTAGTGGGCTTCGTTTTGTGTGTGTGTGTGTTTTACTGGGTCTCTCGGTGGAAAATTGGGTACCTAACAGTCCTCCCCCTGTCATCCTTTCGTTGCAGACTGGCCACTTCCATTCCTCCAGTCATGCCCACACACAGAAACACGCGGGTGTTAGGTGCTGGTTCTTTTCCTCCTCATTCCGCCGGCAACCAGGCCGTCTCCGGGTTACAGAGTCGGTTTCTTGGGTATATGGTGCGCGGTTCATGGCTCCCCTCCTGTAGTCCAGTGCCAGTACTCAACTCACACCCACACCAAGACCCATCCACCCAACCCACACAGGCAGGCCCCACACATGATTAGGGACCCTTTTTTTTTTTTTTTTTTTTTTTTTTTTTTAAGTCCGAAAGTCACGACCTACTTTCATTTATAAAGGGATTCATCAAAAATATTTGTACTCTCAGAAGCTTCCCCTGCCTTTGAAACGCCTAGATCCGGATTTTAACGCACTCCGTTCTGTCCCTTGGTAGTGTTGATCACGCATAGTCCTCGTGGCTTGCAGATCAGTACGAGAATCCGATTGAACGCTCACTCCCCGCGCCAACCAATCGTCTCTCGCCTTCTCTCGCCAGGTGGCCAACCAATCGTCTCTCGCCTGTCCGCCATATTGCGTGAACAACATGGCCGCCACCACTGGAAAGGCATAAATAGCCCGACTCGAGGCGCCGATTTTTCATTCATAACACTGAACATTGTATCGCAAGCATGTCTGGTAGAGGTAAAGGCGGCAAGGGACTCGGCAAAGGAGGCGCTAACCGTCACTGCAAAGTTCTGCGCGATAACATCCAGGGTATCACCAAGCCTGCCATTCGCCGACTGGCCCGGCGAGGAGGTGTCAAGCGCATCTCCGGGCTCATCTATGAGGAAACCCGAGGTGTCCTCAAGGTGTTCCTAGAGAATGTCATCCGTGACGCTGTCACCTACACCGAGCACGCCAAGAGGAAGACGGTCACCGCCATGGACGTCGTCTACGCTCTCAAGCGCCAGGGCCGCACACTGTACGGCTTCGGAGGTTAGAGGATCCAGTCTAGGCCACACCCACCACGGTCCTTTTTAGGGCCACCCATCACACCCCATTTTAGCACCCCTCTTGTTGACATTGCCTCGAGTTCACACCTTTCCCTCCCCCATGTGTTGTGTTGTTGTTGTTCCCCTATCTGGTGACATCAGCTCACGCGGGGTGTTTTGGGCATCAGGCCTATTTTGAGGTGGTGTATTTGGTTAATTCTCTCTTAAGTCAATATCAGTTGAGGTGGACAATGTTGACCACCGATTTATTGGCACCGCACGATACTAATATAGTTATCGCGCGGACCTCAAAGAGAAGTGTCCAAGTAGTCGTTCAGCCCCTTCTCCCCTCTTCGGGTATATATACAACAAAGCGGCACCATTCATCGTCTACGGCCATACCACGTTGAAAATACCGGTTCTCGTCCGATCACCGAAGTCAAGCAACGTCGGGCGTGGTTAGTACTTAGATGGGTGACCGCTTGGGAACACCACTTGTTGTAGACAATTTTTTTTTTTTTTTTTATTTTGTATTTTGTTTCTGCTTATTTTGGTCTCTTTTACAGCCCTGTACGATAATTGTCTCACTTTTTATTCTTTTATTTTCAGGTGTCCGCTGCGCCCGCCCGTTTCCTAGCATTGTAGCCCTCCGGACAAATCTACAGGTGGTCAGTCTCCCTGTGAAACCCGCCACAACATCACGTGTTGCTGGCCTTCTTAAGTTTTAATTAACTGACATTTTATTGGCGACTGTTTTAAAATCCCGGGTTTCTAAGAACCGCAGCCCTCCGGACAAACCCGCAAGTGCTCATTCTCACACACACAAAGACAGATAGCGAACTCTTGTGCATTCAGGAAAATTGCTGAACTGGTAAATGGTCAGGGGCCCTGAAAAGGGCCGTATGTATAGAAGGAGGGGGTTGTCGTCTACTTGGAAGTAGTGTATTTGGTGACGGCCTTGGTGCCTTCACTGACAGCGTGCTTGGCCAGCTCACCGGGCAGGAGGAGACGGACAGCGGTCTGGATCTCTCTGGAGGTGATGGTGATGCGCTTGTTGTAGTGGGCTTCGTTTTGTGTGTGTGTGTGTTTTACTGGGTCTCTCGGTGGAAAATTGGGTACCTAACAGTCCTCCCCCTGTCATCCTTTCGTTGCAGACTGGCCACTTCCATTCCTCCAGTCATGCCCACACACAGAAACACGCGGGTGTTAGGTGCTGGTTCTTTTCCTCCTCATTCCGCCGGCAACCAGGCCGTCTCCGGGTTACAGAGTCGGTTTCTTGGGTATATGGTGCGCGGTTCATGGCTCCCCTCCTGTAGTCCAGTGCCAGTACTCAACTCACACCCACACCAAGACCCATCCACCCAACCCACACAGGCAGGCCCCACACATGATTAGGGACCCTTTTTTTTTTTTTTTTTTTTTTTTTTTTTTTTAAGTCCGAAGGTCACGACCTACTTTCATTTATAAAGGGATTCATCAAAAATATTTGTACTCTCAGAAGCTTCCCCTGCCTTTGAAACGCCTAGATCCGGATTTTAACGCACTCCGTTCTGTCCCTTGGTAGTGTTGATCACGCATAGTCCTCGTGGCTTGCAGATCAGTACGAGAATCCGATTGAACGCTCACTCCCCGCGCCAACCAATCGTCTCTCGCCTTCTCTCGCCAGGTGGCCAACCAATCGTCTCTCGCCTGTCCGCCATATTGCGTGAACAACATGGCCGCCACCACTGGAAAGGCATAAATAGCCCGACTCGAGGCGCCGATTTTTCATTCATAACACTGAACATTGTATCGCAAGCATGTCTGGTAGAGGTAAAGGCGGCAAGGGACTCGGCAAAGGAGGCGCTAACCGTCACTGCAAAGTTCTGCGCGATAACATCCAGGGTATCACCAAGCCTGCCATTCGCCGACTGGCCCGGCGAGGAGGTGTCAAGCGCATCTCCGGGCTCATCTATGAGGAAACCCGAGGTGTCCTCAAGGTGTTCCTAGAGAATGTCATCCGTGACGCTGTCACCTACACCGAGCACGCCAAGAGGAAGACGGTCACCGCCATGGACGTCGTCTACGCTCTCAAGCGCCAGGGCCGCACACTGTACGGCTTCGGAGGTTAGAGGATCCAGTCTAGGCCACACCCACCACGGTCCTTTTTAGGGCCACCCATCACACCCCATTTTAGCACCCCTCTTGTTGACATTGCCTCGAGTTCACACCTTTCCCTCCCCCATGTGTTGTGTTGTTGTTGTTCCCCTATCTGGTGACATCAGCTCACGCGGGGTGTTTTGGGCATCAGGCCTATTTTGAGGTGGTGTATTTGGTTAATTCTCTCTTAAGTCAATATCAGTTGAGGTGGACAATGTTGACCACCGATTTATTGGCACCGCACGATACTAATATAGTTATCGCGCGGACCTCAAAGAGAAGTGTCCAAGTAGTCGTTCAGCCCCTTCTCCCCTCTTCGGGTATATATACAACAAAGCGGCACCATTCATCGTCTACGGCCATACCACGTTGAAAATACCGGTTCTCGTCCGATCACCGAAGTCAAGCAACGTCGGGCGTGGTTAGTACTTAGATGGGTGACCGCTTGGGAACACCACTTGTTGTAGACAATTTTTTTTTTTTTTTTTATTTTGTATTTTGTTTCTGCTTATTTTGGTCTCTTTTACAGCCCTGTACGATAATTGTCTCACTTTTTATTCTTTTATTTTCAGGTGTCCGCTGCGCCCGCCCGTTTCCTAGCATTGTAGCCCTCCGGACAAATCTACAGGTGGTCAGTCTCCCTGTGAAACCCGCCACAACATCACGTGTTGCTGGCCTTCTTAAGTTTTAATTAACTGACATTTTATTGGCGACTGTTTTAAAATCCCGGGTTTCTAAGAACCGCAGCCCTCCGGACAAACCCGCAAGTGCTCATTCTCACACACACAAAGACAGATAGCGAACTCTTGTGCATTCAGGAAAATTGCTGAACTGGTAAATGGTCAGGGGCCCTGAAAAGGGCCGTATGTATAGAAGGAGGGGGTTGTCGTCTACTTGGAAGTAGTGTATTTGGTGACGGCCTTGGTGCCTTCACTGACAGCGTGCTTGGCCAGCTCACCGGGCAGGAGGAGACGGACAGCGGTCTGGATCTCTCTGGAGGTGATGGTGATGCGCTTGTTGTAGTGGGCTTCGTTTTGTGTGTGTGTGTGTTTTACTGGGTCTCTCGGTGGAAAATTGGGTACCTAACAGTCCTCCCCCTGTCATCCTTTCGTTGCAGACTGGCCACTTCCATTCCTCCAGTCATGCCCACACACAGAAACACGCGGGTGTTAGGTGCTGGTTCTTTTCCTCCTCATTCCGCCGGCAACCAGGCCGTCTCCGGGTTACAGAGTCGGTTTCTTGGGTATATGGTGCGCGATTCATGGCTCCCCTCCTGTAGTCCAGTGCCAGTACTCAACTCACACCCACACCAAGACCCATCCACCCAACCCACACAGGCAGGCCCCACACATGATTAGGGACCCTTTTTTTTTTTTTTTTTTTTTTTTTTTTTTTTAAGTCCGAAGGTCACGACCTACTTTCATTTATAAAGGGATTCATCAAAAATATTTGTACTCTCAGAAGCTTCCCCTGCCTTTGAAACGCCTAGATCCGGATTTTAACGCACTCCGTTCTGTCCCTTGGTAGTGTTGATCACGCATAGTCCTCGTGGCTTGCAGATCAGTACGAGAATCCGATTGAACGCTCACTCCCCGCGCCAACCAATCGTCTCTCGCCTTCTCTCGCCAGGTGGCCAACCAATCGTCTCTCGCCTGTCCGCCATATTGCGTGAACAACATGGCCGCCACCACTGGAAAGGCATAAATAGCCCGACTCGAGGCGCCGATTTTTCATTCATAACACTGAACATTGTATCGCAAGCATGTCTGGTAGAGGTAAAGGCGGCAAGGGACTCGGCAAAGGAGGCGCTAACCGTCACTGCAAAGTTCTGCGCGATAACATCCAGGGTATCACCAAGCCTGCCATTCGCCGACTGGCCCGGCGAGGAGGTGTCAAGCGCATCTCCGGGCTCATCTATGAGGAAACCCGAGGTGTCCTCAAGGTGTTCCTAGAGAATGTCATCCGTGACGCTGTCACCTACACCGAGCACGCCAAGAGGAAGACGGTCACCGCCATGGACGTCGTCTACGCTCTCAAGCGCCAGGGCCGCACACTGTACGGCTTCGGAGGTTAGAGGATCCAGTCTAGGCCACACCCACCACGGTCCTTTTTAGGGCCACCCATCACACCCCATTTTAGCACCCCTCTTGTTGACATTGCCTCGAGTTCACACCTTTCCCTCCCCCATGTGTTGTGTTGTTGTTGTTCCCCTATCTGGTGACATCAGCTCACGCGGGGTGTTTTGGGCATCAGGCCTATTTTGAGGTGGTGTATTTGGTTAATTCTCTCTTAAGTCAATATCAGTTGAGGTGGACAATGTTGACCACCGATTTATTGGCACCGCACGATACTAATATAGTTATCGCGCGGACCTCAAAGAGAAGTGTCCAAGTAGTCGTTCAGCCCCTTCTCCCCTCTTCGGGTATATATACAACAAAGCGGCACCATTCATCGTCTACGGCCATACCACGTTGAAAATACCGGTTCTCGTCCGATCACCGAAGTCAAGCAACGTCGGGCGTGGTTAGTACTTAGATGGGTGACCGCTTGGGAACACCACTTGTTGTAGACAATTTTTTTTTTTTTTTTTATTTTGTATTTTGTTTCTGCTTATTTTGGTCTCTTTTACAGCCCTGTACGATAATTGTCTCACTTTTTATTCTTTTATTTTCAGGTGTCCGCTGCGCCCGCCCGTTTCCTAGCATTGTAGCCCTCCGGACAAATCTACAGGTGGTCAGTCTCCCTGTGAAACCCGCCACAACATCACGTGTTGCTGGCCTTCTTAAGTTTTAATTAACTGACATTTTATTGGCGACTGTTTTAAAATCCCGGGTTTCTAAGAACCGCAGCCCTCCGGACAAACCCGCAAGTGCTCATTCTCACACACACAAAGACAGATAGCGAACTCTTGTGCATTCAGGAAAATTGCTGAACTGGTAAATGGTCAGGGGCCCTGAAAAGGGCCGTATGTATAGAAGGAGGGGGTTGTCGTCTACTTGGAAGTAGTGTATTTGGTGACGGCCTTGGTGCCTTCACTGACAGCGTGCTTGGCCAGCTCACCGGGCAGGAGGAGACGGACAGCGGTCTGGATCTCTCTGGAGGTGATGGTGATGCGCTTGTTGTAGTGGGCTTCGTTTTGTGTGTGTGTGTGTTTTACTGGGTCTCTCGGTGGAAAATTGGGTACCTAACAGTCCTCCCCCTGTCATCCTTTCGTTGCAGACTGGCCACTTCCATTCCTCCAGTCATGCCCACACACAGAAACACGCGGGTGTTAGGTGCTGGTTCTTTTCCTCCTCATTCCGCCGGCAACCAGGCCGTCTCCGGGTTACAGAGTCGGTTTCTTGGGTATATGGTGCGCGATTCATGGCTCCCCTCCTGTAGTCCAGTGCCAGTACTCAACTCACACCCACACCAAGACCCATCCACCCAACCCACACAGGCAGGCCCCACACATGATTAGGGACCCTTTTTTTTTTTTTTTTTTTTTTTTTTTTAAGTCCGAAGGTCACGACCTACTTTCATTTATAAAGGGATTCATCAAAAATATTTGTACTCTCAGAAGCTTCCCCTGCCTTTGAAACGCCTAGATCCGGATTTTAACGCACTCCGTTCTGTCCCTTGGTAGTGTTGATCACGCATAGTCCTCGTGGCTTGCAGATCAGTACGAGAATCCGATTGAACGCTCACTCCCCGCGCCAACCAATCGTCTCTCGCCTTCTCTCGCCAGGTGGCCAACCAATCGTCTCTCGCCTGTCCGCCATATTGCGTGAACATCATGGCCGCCACCACTGGAAAGGCATAAATAGCCCGACTCGAGGCGCCGATTTTTCATTCATAACACTGAACATTGTATCGCAAGCATGTCTGGTAGAGGTAAAGGCGGCAAGGGACTCGGCAAAGGAGGCGCTAACCGTCACTGCAAAGTTCTGCGCGATAACATCCAGGGTATCACCAAGCCTGCCATTCGCCGACTGGCCCGGCGAGGAGGTGTCAAGCGCATCTCCGGGCTCATCTATGAGGAAACCCGAGGTGTCCTCAAGGTGTTCCTAGAGAATGTCATCCGTGACGCTGTCACCTACACCGAGCACGCCAAGAGGAAGACGGTCACCGCCATGGACGTCGTCTACGCTCTCAAGCGCCAGGGCCGCACACTGTACGGCTTCGGAGGTTAGAGGATCCAGTCTAGGCCACACCCACCACGGTCCTTTTTAGGGCCACCCATCACACCCCATTTTAGCACCCCTCTTGTTGACATTGCCTCGAGTTCACACCTTTCCCTCCCCCATGTGTTGTGTTGTTGTTGTTCCCCTATCTGGTGACATCAGCTCACGCGGGGTGTTTTGGGCATCAGGCCTATTTTGAGGTGGTGTATTTGGTTAATTCTCTCTTAAGTCAATATCAGTTGAGGTGGACAATGTTGACCACCGATTTATTGGCACCGCACGATACTAATATAGTTATCGCGCGGACCTCAAAGAGAAGTGTCCAAGTAGTCGTTCAGCCCCTTCTCCCCTCTTCGGGTATATATACAACAAAGCGGCACCATTCATCGTCTACGGCCATACCACGTTGAAAATACCGGTTCTCGTCCGATCACCGAAGTCAAGCAACGTCGGGCGTGGTTAGTACTTAGATGGGTGACCGCTTGGGAACACCACTTGTTGTAGACAATTTTTTTTTTTTTTTTTATTTTGTATTTTGTTTCTGCTTATTTTGGTCTCTTTTACAGCCCTGTACGATAATTGTCTCACTTTTTATTCTTTTATTTTCAGGTGTCCGCTGCGCCCGCCCGTTTCCTAGCATTGTAGCCCTCCGGACAAATCTACAGGTGGTCAGTCTCCCTGTGAAACCCGCCACAACATCACGTGTTGCTGGCCTTCTTAAGTTTTAATTAACTGACATTTTATTGGCGACTGTTTTAAAATCCCGGGTTTCTAAGAACCGCAGCCCTCCGGACAAACCCGCAAGTGCTCATTCTCACACACACAAAGACAGATAGCGAACTCTTGTGCATTCAGGAAAATTGCTGAACTGGTAAATGGTCAGGGGCCCTGAAAAGGGCCGTATGTATAGAAGGAGGGGGTTGTCGTCTACTTGGAAGTAGTGTATTTGGTGACGGCCTTGGTGCCTTCACTGACAGCGTGCTTGGCCAGCTCACCGGGCAGGAGGAGACGGACAGCGGTCTGGATCTCTCTGGAGGTGATGGTGATGCGCTTGTTGTAGTGGGCTTCGTTTTGTGTGTGTGTGTGTTTTACTGGGTCTCTCGGTGGAAAATTGGGTACCTAACAGTCCTCCCCCTGTCATCCTTTCGTTGCAGACTGGCCACTTCCATTCCTCCAGTCATGCCCACACACAGAAACACGCGGGTGTTAGGTGCTGGTTCTTTTCCTCCTCATTCCGCCGGCAACCAGGCCGTCTCCGGGTTACAGAGTCGGTTTCTTGGGTATATGGTGCGCGATTCATGGCTCCCCTCCTGTAGTCCAGTGCCAGTACTCAACTCACACCCACACCAAGACCCATCCACCCAACCCACACAGGCAGGCCCCACACATGATTAGGGACCCTTTTTTTTTTTTTTTTTTTTTTTTTTTTAAGTCCGAAGGTCACGACCTACTTTCATTTATAAAGGGATTCATCAAAAATATTTGTACTCTCAGAAGCTTCCCCTGCCTTTGAAACGCCTAGATCCGGATTTTAACGCACTCCGTTCTGTCCCTTGGTAGTGTTGATCACGCATAGTCCTCGTGGCTTGCAGATCAGTACGAGAATCCGATTGAACGCTCACTCCCCGCGCCAACCAATCGTCTCTCGCCTTCTCTCGCCAGGTGGCCAACCAATCGTCTCTCGCCTGTCCGCCATATTGCGTGAACAACATGGCCGCCACCACTGGAAAGGCATAAATAGCCCGACTCGAGGCGCCGATTTTTCATTCATAACACTGAACATTGTATCGCAAGCATGTCTGGTAGAGGTAAAGGCGGCAAGGGACTCGGCAAAGGAGGCGCTAACCGTCACTGCAAAGTTCTGCGCGATAACATCCAGGGTATCACCAAGCCTGCCATTCGCCGACTGGCCCGGCGAGGAGGTGTCAAGCGCATCTCCGGGCTCATCTATGAGGAAACCCGAGGTGTCCTCAAGGTGTTCCTAGAGAATGTCATCCGTGACGCTGTCACCTACACCGAGCACGCCAAGAGGAAGACGGTCACCGCCATGGACGTCGTCTACGCTCTCAAGCGCCAGGGCCGCACACTGTACGGCTTCGGAGGTTAGAGGATCCAGTCTAGGCCACACCCACCACGGTCCTTTTTAGGGCCACCCATCACACCCCATTTTAGCACCCCTCTTGTTGACATTGCCTCGAGTTCACACCTTTCCCTCCCCCATGTGTTGTGTTGTTGTTGTTCCCCTATCTGGTGACATCAGCTCACGCGGGGTGTTTTGGGCATCAGGCCTATTTTGAGGTGGTGTATTTGGTTAATTCTCTCTTAAGTCAATATCAGTTGAGGTGGACAATGTTGACCACCGATTTATTGGCACCGCACGATACTAATATAGTTATCGCGCGGACCTCAAAGAGAAGTGTCCAAGTAGTCGTTCAGTCCCTTCTCCCCTCTTCGGGTATATATACAACAAAGCGGCACCATTCATCGTCTACGGCCATACCACGTTGAAAATACCGGTTCTCGTCCGATCACCGAAGTCAAGCAACGTCGGGCGTGGTTAGTACTTAGATGGGTGACCGCTTGGGAACACCACTTGTTGTAGACAATTTTTTTTTTTTTTTTATTTTGTATTTTGTTTCTGCTTATTTTGGTCTCTTTTACAGCCCTGTACGATAATTGTCTCACTTTTTATTCTTTTATTTTCAGGTGTCCGCTGCGCCCGCCCGTTTCCTAGCATTGTAGCCCTCCGGACAAATCTACAGGTGGTCAGTCTCCCTGTGAAACCCGCCACAACATCACGTGTTGCTGGCCTTCTTAAGTTTTAATTAACTGACATTTTATTGGCGACTGTTTTAAAATCCCGGGTTTCTAAGAACCGCAGCCCTCCGGACAAACCCGCAAGTGCTCATTCTCACACACACAAAGACAGATAGCGAACTCTTGTGCATTCAGGAAAATTGCTGAACTGGTAAATGGTCAGGGGCCCTGAAAAGGGCCGTATGTATAGAAGGAGGGGGTTGTCGTCTACTTGGAAGTAGTGTATTTGGTGACGGCCTTGGTGCCTTCACTGACAGCGTGCTTGGCCAGCTCACCGGGCAGGAGGAGACGGACAGCGGTCTGGATCTCTCTGGAGGTGATGGTGATGCGCTTGTTGTAGTGGGCTTCGTTTTGTGTGTGTGTGTGTTTTACTGGGTCTCTCGGTGGAAAATTGGGTACCTAACAGTCCTCCCCCTGTCATCCTTTCGTTGCAGACTGGCCACTTCCATTCCTCCAGTCATGCCCACACACAGAAACACGCGGGTGTTAGGTGCTGGTTCTTTTCCTCCTCATTCCGCCGGCAACCAGGCCGTCTCCGGGTTACAGAGTCGGTTTCTTGGGTATATGGTGCGCGATTCATGGCTCCCCTCCTGTAGTCCAGTGCCAGTACTCAACTCACACCCACACCAAGACCCATCCACCCAACCCACACAGGCAGGCCCCACACATGATTAGGGACCCTTTTTTTTTTTTTTTTTTTTTTTTTTTTTAAGTCCGAAGGTCACGACCTACTTTCATTTATAAAGGGATTCATCAAAAATATTTGTACTCTCAGAAGCTTCCCCTGCCTTTGAAACGCCTAGATCCGGATTTTAACGCACTCCGTTCTGTCCCTTGGTAGTGTTGATCACGCATAGTCCTCGTGGCTTGCAGATCAGTACGAGAATCCGATTGAACGCTCACTCCCCGCGCCAACCAATCGTCTCTCGCCTTCTCTCGCCAGGTGGCCAACCAATCGTCTCTCGCCTGTCCGCCATATTGCGTGAACAACATGGCCGCCACCACTGGAAAGGCATAAATAGCCCGACTCGAGGCGCCGATTTTTCATTCATAACACTGAACATTGTATCGCAAGCATGTCTGGTAGAGGTAAAGGCGGCAAGGGACTCGGCAAAGGAGGCGCTAACCGTCACTGCAAAGTTCTGCGCGATAACATCCAGGGTATCACCAAGCCTGCCATTCGCCGACTGGCCCGGCGAGGAGGTGTCAAGCGCATCTCCGGGCTCATCTATGAGGAAACCCGAGGTGTCCTCAAGGTGTTCCTAGAGAATGTCATCCGTGACGCTGTCACCTACACCGAGCACGCCAAGAGGAAGACGGTCACCGCCATGGACGTCGTCTACGCTCTCAAGCGCCAGGGCCGCACACTGTACGGCTTCGGAGGTTAGAGGATCCAGTCTAGGCCACACCCACCACGGTCCTTTTTAGGGCCACCCATCACACCCCATTTTAGCACCCCTCTTGTTGACATTGCCTCGAGTTCACACCTTTCCCTCCCCCATGTGTTGTGTTGTTGTTGTTCCCCTATCTGGTGACATCAGCTCACGCGGGGTGTTTTGGGCATCAGGCCTATTTTGAGGTGGTGTATTTGGTTAATTCTCTCTTAAGTCAATATCAGTTGAGGTGGACAATGTTGACCACCGATTTATTGGCACCGCACGATACTAATATAGTTATCGCGCGGACCTCAAAGAGAAGTGTCCAAGTAGTCGTTCAGTCCCTTCTCCCCTCTTCGGGTATATATACAACAAAGCGGCACCATTCATCGTCTACGGCCATACCACGTTGAAAATACCGGTTCTCGTCCGATCACCGAAGTCAAGCAACGTCGGGCGTGGTTAGTACTTAGATGGGTGACCGCTTGGGAACACCACTTGTTGTAGACAATTTTTTTTTTTTTTTTATTTTGTATTTTGTTTCTGCTTATTTTGGTCTCTTTTACAGCCCTGTACGATAATTGTCTCACTTTTTATTCTTTTATTTTCAGGTGTCCGCTGCGCCCGCCCGTTTCCTAGCATTGTAGCCCTCCGGACAAATCTACAGGTGGTCAGTCTCCCTGTGAAACCCGCCACAACATCACGTGTTGCTGGCCTTCTTAAGTTTTAATTAACTGACATTTTATTGGCGACTGTTTTAAAATCCCGGGTTTCTAAGAACCGCAGCCCTCCGGACAAACCCGCAAGTGCTCATTCTCACACACACAAAGACAGATAGCGAACTCTTGTGCATTCAGGAAAATTGCTGAACTGGTAAATGGTCAGGGGCCCTGAAAAGGGCCGTATGTATAGAAGGAGGGGGTTGTCGTCTACTTGGAAGTAGTGTATTTGGTGACGGCCTTGGTGCCTTCACTGACAGCGTGCTTGGCCAGCTCACCGGGCAGGAGGAGACGGACAGCGGTCTGGATCTCTCTGGAGGTGATGGTGATGCGCTTGTTGTAGTGGGCTTCGTTTTGTGTGTGTGTGTGTTTTACTGGGTCTCTCGGTGGAAAATTGGGTACCTAACAGTCCTCCCCCTGTCATCCTTTCGTTGCAGACTGGCCACTTCCATTCCTCCAGTCATGCCCACACACAGAAACACGCGGGTGTTAGGTGCTGGTTCTTTTCCTCCTCATTCCGCCGGCAACCAGGCCGTCTCCGGGTTACAGAGTCGGTTTCTTGGGTATATGGTGCGCGATTCATGGCTCCCCTCCTGTAGTCCAGTGCCAGTACTCAACTCACACCCACACCAAGACCCATCCACCCAACCCACACAGGCAGGCCCCACACATGATTAGGGACCCTTTTTTTTTTTTTTTTTTTTTTTTTTTTTAAGTCCGAAGGTCACGACCTACTTTCATTTATAAAGGGATTCATCAAAAATATTTGTACTCTCAGAAGCTTCCCCTGCCTTTGAAACGCCTAGATCCGGATTTTAACGCACTCCGTTCTGTCCCTTGGTAGTGTTGATCACGCATAGTCCTCGTGGCTTGCAGATCAGTACGAGAATCCGATTGAACGCTCACTCCCCGCGCCAACCAATCGTCTCTCGCCTTCTCTCGCCAGGTGGCCAACCAATCGTCTCTCGCCTGTCCGCCATATTGCGTGAACAACATGGCCGCCACCACTGGAAAGGCATAAATAGCCCGACTCGAGGCGCCGATTTTTCATTCATAACACTGAACATTGTATCGCAAGCATGTCTGGTAGAGGTAAAGGCGGCAAGGGACTCGGCAAAGGAGGCGCTAACCGTCACTGCAAAGTTCTGCGCGATAACATCCAGGGTATCACCAAGCCTGCCATTCGCCGACTGGCCCGGCGAGGAGGTGTCAAGCGCATCTCCGGGCTCATCTATGAGGAAACCCGAGGTGTCCTCAAGGTGTTCCTAGAGAATGTCATCCGTGACGCTGTCACCTACACCGAGCACGCCAAGAGGAAGACGGTCACCGCCATGGACGTCGTCTACGCTCTCAAGCGCCAGGGCCGCACACTGTACGGCTTCGGAGGTTAGAGGATCCAGTCTAGGCCACACCCACCACGGTCCTTTTTAGGGCCACCCATCACACCCCATTTTAGCACCCCTCTTGTTGACATTGCCTCGAGTTCACACCTTTCCCTCCCCCATGTGTTGTGTTGTTGTTGTTCCCCTATCTGGTGACATCAGCTCACGCGGGGTGTTTTGGGCATCAGGCCTATTTTGAGGTGGTGTATTTGGTTAATTCTCTCTTAAGTCAATATCAGTTGAGGTGGACAATGTTGACCACCGATTTATTGGCACCGCACGATACTAATATAGTTATCGCGCGGACCTCAAAGAGAAGTGTCCAAGTAGTCGTTCAGCCCCTTCTCCCCTCTTCGGGTATATATACAACAAAGCGGCACCATTCATCGTCTACGGCCATACCACGTTGAAAATACCGGTTCTCGTCCGATCACCGAAGTCAAGCAACGTCGGGCGTGGTTAGTACTTAGATGGGTGACCGCTTGGGAACACCACTTGTTGTAGACAATTTTTTTTTTTTTTTTATTTTGTATTTTGTTTCTGCTTATTTTGGTCTCTTTTACAGCCCTGTACGATAATTGTCTCACTTTTTATTCTTTTATTTTCAGGTGTCCGCTGCGCCCGCCCGTTTCCTAGCATTGTAGCCCTCCGGACAAATCTACAGGTGGTCAGTCTCCCTGTGAAACCCGCCACAACATCACGTGTTGCTGGCCTTCTTAAGTTTTAATTAACTGACATTTTATTGGCGCCTGTTTTAAAATCCCGGGTTTCTAAGAACCGCAGCCCTCCGGACAAACCCGCAAGTGCTCATTCTCACACACACAAAGACAGATAGCGAACTCTTGTGCATTCAGGAAAATTGCTGAACTGGTAAATGGTCAGGGGCCCTGAAAAGGGCCGTATGTATAGAAGGAGGGGGTTGTCGTCTACTTGGAAGTAGTGTATTTGGTGACGGCCTTGGTGCCTTCACTGACAGCGTGCTTGGCCAGCTCACCGGGCAGGAGGAGACGGACAGCGGTCTGGATCTCTCTGGAGGTGATGGTGATGCGCTTGTTGTAGTGGGCTTCGTTTTGTGTGTGTGTGTGTTTTACTGGGTCTCTCGGTGGAAAATTGGGTACCTAACAGTCCTCCCCCTGTCATCCTTTCGTTGCAGACTGGCCACTTCCATTCCTCCAGTCATGCCCACACACAGAAACACGCGGGTGTTAGGTGCTGGTTCTTTTCCTCCCCATTCCGCCGGCAACCAGGCCGTCTCCGGGTTACAGAGTCGGTTTCTTGGGTATATGGTGCGCGATTCATGGCTCCCCTCCTGTAGTCCAGTGCCAGTACTCAACTCACACCCACACCAAGACCCATCCACCCAACCCACACAGGCAGGCCCCACACATGATTAGGGACCCTTTTTTTTTTTTTTTTTTTTTTTTTTTTTTTTAAGTCCGAAAGTCACGACCTACTTTCATTTATAAAGGGATTCATCAAAAATATTTGTACTCTCAGAAGCTTCCCCTGCCTTTGAAACGCCTAGATCCGGATTTTAACGCACTCCGTTCTGTCCCTTGGTAGTGTTGATCACGCATAGTCCTCGTGGCTTGCAGATCAGTACGAGAATCCGATTGAACGCTCACTCCCCGCGCCAACCAATCGTCTCTCACCTTCTCTCGCCAGGTGGCCAACCAATCGTCTCTCGCCTGTCCGCCATATTGCGTGAACAACATGGCCGCCACCACTGGAAAGGCATAAATAGCCCGACTCGAGGCGCCGATTTTTCATTCATAACACTGAACATTGTATCGCAAGCATGTCTGGTAGAGGTAAAGGCGGCAAGGGACTCGGCAAAGGAGGCGCTAACCGTCACTGCAAAGTTCTGCGCGATAACATCCAGGGTATCACCAAGCCTGCCATTCGCCAACTGGCCCGGCGAGGAGGTGTCAAGCGCATCTCCGGGCTCATCTATGAGGAAACCCGAGGTGTCCTCAAGGTGTTCCTAGAGAATGTCATCCGTGACGCTGTCACCTACACCGAGCACGCCAAGAGGAAGACGGTCACCGCCATGGACGTCGTCTACGCTCTCAAGCGCCAGGGCCGCACACTGTACGGCTTCGGAGGTTAGAGGATCCAGTCTAGGCCACACCCACCACGGTCCTTTTTAGGGCCACCCATCACACCCCATTTTAGCACCCCTCTTGTTGACATTGCCTCGAGTTCACACCTTTCCCTCCCCCATGTGTTGTGTTGTTGTTGTTCCCCTATCTGGTGACATCAGCTCACGCGGGGTGTTTTGGGCATCAGGCCTATTTTGAGGTGGTGTATTTGGTTAATTCTCTCTTAAGTCAATATCAGTTGAGGTGGACAATGTTGACCACCGATTTATTGGCACCGCACGATACTAATATAGTTATCGCGCGGACCTCAAAGAGAAGTGTCCAAGTAGTCGTTCAGCCCCTTCTCCCCTCTTCGGGTATATATACAACAAAGCGGCACCATTCATCGTCTACGGCCATACCACGTTGAAAATACCGGTTCTCGTCCGATCACCGAAGTCAAGCAACGTCGGGCGTGGTTAGTACTTAGATGGGTGACCGCTTGGGAACACCACTTGTTGTAGACAATGTTTTTTTTTTTTTATTTTGTATTTTGTTTCTGCTTATTTTGGTCTCTTTTACAGCCCTGTACGATAATTGTCTCACTTTTTATTCTTTTATTTTCAGGTGTCCGCTGCGCCCGCCCGTTTCCTAGCATTGTAGCCCTCCGGACAAATCTACAGGTGGTCAGTCTCCCTGTGAAACCCGCCACAACATCACGTGTTGCTGGCCTTCTTAAGTTTTAATTAACTGACATTTTATTGGCGACTGTTTTAAAATCCCGGGTTTCTAAGAACCGCAGCCCTCCGGACAAACCCGCAAGTGCTCATTCTCACACACACAAAGACAGATAGCGAACTCTTGTGCATTCAGGAAAATTGCTGAACTGGTAAATGGTCAGGGGCCCTGAAAAGGGCCGTATGTATAGAAGGAGGGGGTTGTCGTCTACTTGGAAGTAGTGTATTTGGTGACGGCCTTGGTGCCTTCACTGACAGCGTGCTTGGCCAGCTCACCGGGCAGGAGGAGACGGACAGCGGTCTGGATCTCTCTGGAGGTGATGGTGATGCGCTTGTTGTAGTGGGCTTCGTTTTGTGTGTGTGTGTGTTTTACTGGGTCTCTCGGTGGAAAATTGGGTACCTAACAGTCCTCCCCCTGTCATGCTTTCGTTGCAGACTGGCCACTTCCATTCCTCCAGTCATGCCCACACACAGAAACACGCGGGTGTTAGGTGCTGGTTCTTTTCCTCCCCATTCCGCCGGCAACCAGGCCGTCTCCGGGTTACAGAGTCGGTTTCTTGGGTATATGGTGCGCGATTCATGGCTCCCCTCCTGTAGTCCAGTGCCAGTACTCAACTCACACCCACACCAAGACCCATCCACCCAACCCACACAGGCAGGCCCCACACATGATTAGGGACCCTTTTTTTTTTTTTTTTTTTTTTTTTTTTTTTAAGTCCGAAAGTCACGACCTACTTTCATTTATAAAGGGATTCATCAAAAATATTTGTACTCTCAGAAGCTTCCCCTGCCTTTGAAACGCCTAGATCCGGATTTTAACGCACTCCGTTCTGTCCCTTGGTAGTGTTGATCACGCATAGTCCTCGTGGCTTGCAGATCAGTACGAGAATCCGATTGAACGCTCACTCCCCGCGCCAACCAATCGTCTCTCGCCTTCTCTCGCCAGGTGGCCAACCAATCGTCTCTCGCCTGTCCGCCATATTGCGTGAACAACATGGCCGCCACCACTGGAAAGGCATAAATAGCCCGACTCGAGGCGCCGATTTTTCATTCATAACACTGAACATTGTATCGCAAGCATGTCTGGTAGAGGTAAAGGCGGCAAGGGACTCGGCAAAGGAGGCGCTAACCGTCACTGCAAAGTTCTGCGCGATAACATCCAGGGTATCACCAAGCCTGCCATTCGCCGACTGGCCCGGCGAGGAGGTGTCAAGCGCATCTCCGGGCTCATCTATGAGGAAACCCGAGGTGTCCTCAAGGTGTTCCTAGAGAATGTCATCCGTGACGCTGTCACCTACACCGAGCACGCCAAGAGGAAGACGGTCACCGCCATGGACGTCGTCTACGCTCTCAAGCGCCAGGGCCGCACACTGTACGGCTTCGGAGGTTAGAGGATCCAGTCTAGGCCACACCCACCACGGTCCTTTTTAGGGCCACCCATCACACCCCATTTTAGCACCCCTCTTGTTGACATTGCCTCGAGTTCACACCTTTCCCTCCCCCATGTGTTGTGTTGTTGTTGTTCCCCTATCTGGTGACATCAGCTCACGCGGGGTGTTTTGGGCATCAGGCCTATTTTGAGGTGGTGTATTTGGTTAATTCTCTCTTAAGTCAATATCAGTTGAGGTGGACAATGTTGACCACCGATTTATTGGCACCGCACGATACTAATATAGTTATCGCGCGGACCTCAAAGAGAAGTGTCCAAGTAGTCGTTCAGCCCCTTCTCCCCTCTTCGGGTATATATACAACAAAGCGGCACCATTCATCGTCTACGGCCATACCACGTTGAAAATACCGGTTCTCGTCCGATCACCGAAGTCAAGCAACGTCGGGCGTGGTTAGTACTTAGATGGGTGACCGCTTGGGAACACCACTTGTTGTAGACAATGTTTTTTTTTTTTTATTTTGTATTTTGTTTCTGCTTATTTTGGTCTCTTTTACAGCCCTGTACGATAATTGTCTCACTTTTTATTCTTTTATTTTCAGGTGTCCGCTGCGCCCGCCCGTTTCCTAGCATTGTAGCCCTCCGGACAAATCTACAGGTGGTCAGTCTCCCTGTGAAACCCGCCACAACATCACGTGTTGCTGGCCTTCTTAAGTTTTAATTAACTGACATTTTATTGGCGACTGTTTTAAAATCCCGGGTTTCTAAGAACCGCAGCCCTCCGGACAAACCCGCAAGTGCTCATTCTCACACACACAAAGACAGATAGCGAACTCTTGTGCATTCAGGAAAATTGCTGAACTGGTAAATGGTCAGGGGCCCTGAAAAGGGCCGTATGTATAGAAGGAGGGGGTTGTCGTCTACTTGGAAGTAGTGTATTTGGTGACGGCCTTGGTGCCTTCACTGACAGCGTGCTTGGCCAGCTCACCGGGCAGGAGGAGACGGACAGCGGTCTGGATCTCTCTGGAGGTGATGGTGATGCGCTTGTTGTAGTGGGCTTCGTTTTGTGTGTGTGTGTGTTTTACTGGGTCTCTCGGTGGAAAATTGGGTACCTAACAGTCCTCCCCCTGTCATCCTTTCGTTGCAGACTGGCCACTTCCATTCCTCCAGTCATGCCCACACACAGAAACACGCGGGTGTTAGGTGCTGGTTCTTTTCCTCCCCATTCCGCCGGCAACCAGGCCGTCTCCGGGTTACAGAGTCGGTTTCTTGGGTATATGGTGCGCGATTCATGGCTCCCCTCCTGTAGTCCAGTGCCAGTACTCAACTCACACCCACACCAAGACCCATCCACCCAACCCACACAGGCAGGCCCCACACATGATTAGGGACCCTTTTTTTTTTTTTTTTTTTTTTTTTTTAAGTCCGAAAGTCACGACCTACTTTCATTTATAAAGGGATTCATCAAAAATATTTGTACTCTCAGAAGCTTCCCCTGCCTTTGAAACGCCTAGATCCGGATTTTAACGCACTCCGTTCTGTCCCTTGGTAGTGTTGATCACGCATAGTCCTCGTGGCTTGCAGATCAGTACGAGAATCCGATTGAACGCTCACTCCCCGCGCCAACCAATCGTCTCTCGCCTTCTCTCGCCAGGTGGCCAACCAATCGTCTCTCGCCTGTCCGCCATATTGCGTGAACAACATGGCCGCCACCACTGGAAAGGCATAAATAGCCCGACTCGAGGCGCCGATTTTTCATTCATAACACTGAACATTGTATCGCAAGCATGTCTGGTAGAGGTAAAGGCGGCAAGGGACTCGGCAAAGGAGGCGCTAACCGTCACTGCAAAGTTCTGCGCGATAACATCCAGGGTATCACCAAGCCTGCCATTCGCCGACTGGCCCGGCGAGGAGGTGTCAAGCGCATCTCCGGGCTCATCTATGAGGAAACCCGAGGTGTCCTCAAGGTGTTCCTAGAGAATGTCATCCGTGACGCTGTCACCTACACCGAGCACGCCAAGAGGAAGACGGTCACCGCCATGGACGTCGTCTACGCTCTCAAGCGCCAGGGCCGCACACTGTACGGCTTCGGAGGTTAGAGGATCCAGTCTAGGCCACACCCACCACGGTCCTTTTTAGGGCCACCCATCACACCCCATTTTAGCACCCCTCTTGTTGACATTGCCTCGAGTTCACACCTTTCCCTCCCCCATGTGTTGTGTTGTTGTTGTTCCCCTATCTGGTGACATCAGCTCACGCGGGGTGTTTTGGGCATCAGGCCTATTTTGAGGTGGTGTATTTGGTTAATTCTCTCTTAAGTCAATATCAGTTGAGGTGGACAATGTTGACCACCGATTTATTGGCACCGCACGATACTAATATAGTTATCGCGCGGACCTCAAAGAGAAGTGTCCAAGTAGTCGTTCAGCCCCTTCTCCCCTCTTCGGGTATATATACAACAAAGCGGCACCATTCATCGTCTACGGCCATACCACGTTGAAAATACCGGTTCTCGTCCGATCACCGAAGTCAAGCAACGTCGGGCGTGGTTAGTACTTAGATGGGTGACCGCTTGGGAACACCACTTGTTGTAGACAATTTTTTTTTTTTTTATTTTGTATTTTGTTTCTGCTTATTTTGGTCTCTTTTACAGCCCTGTACGATAATTGTCTCACTTTTTATTCTTTTATTTTCAGGTGTCCGCTGCGCCCGCCCGTTTCCTAGCATTGTAGCCCTCCGGACAAATCTACAGGTGGTCAGTCTCCCTGTGAAACCCGCCACAACATCACGTGTTGCTGGCCTTCTTAAGTTTTAATTAACTGACATTTTATTGGCGCCTGTTTTAAAATCCCGGGTTTCTAAGAACCGCAGCCCTCCGGACAAACCCGCAAGTGCTCATTCTCACACACACAAAGACAGATAGCGAACTCTTGTGCATTCAGGAAAATTGCTGAACTGGTAAATGGTCAGGGGCCCTGAAAAGGGCCGTATGTATAGAAGGAGGGGGTTGTCGTCTACTTGGAAGTAGTGTATTTGGTGACGGCCTTGGTGCCTTCACTGACAGCGTGCTTGGCCAGCTCACCGGGCAGGAGGAGACGGACAGCGGTCTGGATCTCTCTGGAGGTGATGGTGATGCGCTTGTTGTAGTGGGCTTCGTTTTGTGTGTGTGTGTGTTTTACTGGGTCTCTCGGTGGAAAATTGGGTACCTAACAGTCCTCCCCCTGTCATCCTTTCGTTGCAGACTGGCCACTTCCATTCCTCCAGTCATGCCCACACACAGAAACACGCGGGTGTTAGGTGCTGGTTCTTTTCCTCCCCATTCCGCCGGCAACCAGGCCGTCTCCGGGTTACAGAGTCGGTTTCTTGGGTATATGGTGCGCGATTCATGGCTCCCCTCCTGTAGTCCAGTGCCAGTACTCAACTCACACCCACACCAAGACCCATCCACCCAACCCACACAGGCAGGCCCCACACATGATTAGGGACCCTTTTTTTCTTTTTTTTTTTTTTTTTTTTTAAGTCCGAAAGTCACGACCTACTTTCATTTATAAAGGGATTCATCAAAAATATTTGTACTCTCAGAAGCTTCCCCTGCCTTTGAAACGCCTAGATCCGGATTTTAACGCACTCCGTTCTGTCCCTTGGTAGTGTTGATCACGCATAGTCCTCGTGGCTTGCAGATCAGTACGAGAATCCGATTGAACGCTCACTCCCCGCGCCAACCAATCGTCTCTCGCCTTCTCTCGCCAGGTGGCCAACCAATCGTCTCTCGCCTGTCCGCCATATTGCGTGAACAACATGGCCGCCACCACTGGAAAGGCATAAATAGCCCGACTCGAGGCGCCGATTTTTCATTCATAACACTGAACATTGTATCGCAAGCATGTCTGGTAGAGGTAAAGGCGGCAAGGGACTCGGCAAAGGAGGCGCTAACCGTCACTGCAAAGTTCTGCGCGATAACATCCAGGGTATCACCAAGCCTGCCATTCGCCGACTGGCCCGGCGAGGAGGTGTCAAGCGCATCTCCGGGCTCATCTATGAGGAAACCCGAGGTGTCCTCAAGGTGTTCCTAGAGAATGTCATCCGTGACGCTGTCACCTACACCGAGCACGCCAAGAGGAAGACGGTCACCGCCATGGACGTCGTCTACGCTCTCAAGCGCCAGGGCCGCACACTGTACGGCTTCGGAGGTTAGAGGATCCAGTCTAGGCCACACCCACCACGGTCCTTTTTAGGGCCACCCATCACACCCCATTTTAGCACCCCTCTTGTTGACATTGCCTCGAGTTCACACCTTTCCCTCCCCCATGTGTTGTGTTGTTGTTGTTCCCCTATCTGGTGACATCAGCTCACGCGGGGTGTTTTGGGCATCAGGCCTATTTTGAGGTGGTGTATTTGGTTAATTCTCTCTTAAGTCAATATCAGTTGAGGTGGACAATGTTGACCACCGATTTATTGGCACCGCACGATACTAATATAGTTATCGCGCGGACCTCAAAGAGAAGTGTCCAAGTAGTCGTTCAGCCCCTTCTCCCCTCTTCGGGTATATATACAACAAAGCGGCACCATTCATCGTCTACGGCCATACCACGTTGAAAATACCGGTTCTCGTCCGATCACCGAAGTCAAGCAACGTCGGGCGTGGTTAGTACTTAGATGGGTGACCGCTTGGGAACACCACTTGTTGTAGACAATTTTTTTTTTTTTTTTATTTTGTATTTTGTTTCTGCTTATTTTGGTCTCTTTTACAGCCCTGTACGATAATTGTCTCACTTTTTATTCTTTTATTTTCAGGTGTCCGCTGCGCCCGCCCGTTTCCTAGCATTGTAGCCCTCCGGACAAATCTACAGGTGGTCAGTCTCCCTGTGAAACCCGCCACAACATCACGTGTTGCTGGCCTTCTTAAGTTTTAATTAACTGACATTTTATTGGCGACTGTTTTAAAATCCCGGGTTTCTAAGAACCGCAGCCCTCCGGACAAACCCGCAAGTGCTCATTCTCACACACACAAAGACAGATAGCGAACTCTTGTGCATTCAGGAAAATTGCTGAACTGGTAAATGGTCAGGGGCCCTGAAAAGGGCCGTATGTATAGAAGGAGGGGGTTGTCGTCTACTTGGAAGTAGTGTATTTGGTGACGGCCTTGGTGCCTTCACTGACAGCGTGCTTGGCCAGCTCACCGGGCAGGAGGAGACGGACAGCGGTCTGGATCTCTCTGGAGGTGATGGTGATGCGCTTGTTGTAGTGGGCTTCGTTTTGTGTGTGTGTGTGTTTTACTGGGTCTCTCGGTGGAAAATTGGGTACCTAACAGTCCTCCCCCTGTCATCCTTTCGTTGCAGACTGGCCACTTCCATTCCTCCAGTCATGCCCACACACAGAAACACGCGGGTGTTAGGTGCTGGTTCTTTTCCTCCCCATTCCGCCGGCAACCAGGCCGTCTCCGGGTTACAGAGTCGGTTTCTTGGGTATATGGTGCGCGATTCATGGCTCCCCTCCTGTAGTCCAGTGCCAGTACTCAACTCACACCCACACCAAGACCCATCCACCCAACCCACACAGGCAGGCCCCACACATGATTAGGGACCCTTTTTTTTTTTTTTTTTTTTTTTTTTTTAAGTCCGAAAGTCACGACCTACTTTCATTTATAAAGGGATTCATCAAAAATATTTGTACTCTCAGAAGCTTCCCCTGCCTTTGAAACGCCTAGATCCGGATTTTAACGCACTCCGTTCTGTCCCTTGGTAGTGTTGATCACGCATAGTCCTCGTGGCTTGCAGATCAGTACGAGAATCCGATTGAACGCTCACTCCCCGCGCCAACCAATCGTCTCTCGCCTTCTCTCGCCAGGTGGCCAACCAATCGTCTCTCGCCTGTCCGCCATATTGCGTGAACAACATGGCCGCCACCACTGGAAAGGCATAAATAGCCCGACTCGAGGCGCCGATTTTTCATTCATAACACTGAACATTGTATCGCAAGCATGTCTGGTAGAGGTAAAGGCGGCAAGGGACTCGGCAAAGGAGGCGCTAACCGTCACTGCAAAGTTCTGCGCGATAACATCCAGGGTATCACCAAGCCTGCCATTCGCCGACTGGCCCGGCGAGGAGGTGTCAAGCGCATCTCCGGGCTCATCTATGAGGAAACCCGAGGTGTCCTCAAGGTGTTCCTAGAGAATGTCATCCGTGACGCTGTCACCTACACCGAGCACGCCAAGAGGAAGACGGTCACCGCCATGGACGTCGTCTACGCTCTCAAGCGCCAGGGCCGCACACTGTACGGCTTCGGAGGTTAGAGGATCCAGTCTAGGCCACACCCACCACGGTCCTTTTTAGGGCCACCCATCACACCCCATTTTAGCACCCCTCTTGTTGACATTGCCTCGAGTTCACACCTTTCCCTCCCCCATGTGTTGTGTTGTTGTTGTTCCCCTATCTGGTGACATCAGCTCACGCGGGGTGTTTTGGGCATCAGGCCTATTTTGAGGTGGTGTATTTGGTTAATTCTCTCTTAAGTCAATATCAGTTGAGGTGGACAATGTTGACCACCGATTTATTGGCACCGCACGATACTAATATAGTTATCGCGCGGACCTCAAAGAGAAGTGTCCAAGTAGTCGTTCAGCCCCTTCTCCCCTCTTCGGGTATATATACAACAAAGCGGCACCATTCATCGTCTACGGCCATACCACGTTGAAAATACCGGTTCTCGTCCGATCACCGAAGTCAAGCAACGTCGGGCGTGGTTAGTACTTAGATGGGTGACCGCTTGGGAACACCACTTGTTGTAGACAATTTTTTTTTTTTTTATTTTGTATTTTGTTTCTGCTTATTTTGGTCTCTTTTACAGCCCTGTACGATAATTGTCTCACTTTTTATTCTTTTATTTTCAGGTGTCCGCTGCGCCCGCCCGTTTCCTAGCATTGTAGCCCTCCGGACAAATCTACAGGTGGTCAGTCTCCCTGTGAAACCCGCCACAACATCACGTGTTGCTGGCCTTCTTAAGTTTTAATTAACTGACATTTTATTGGCGCCTGTTTTAAAATCCCGGGTTTCTAAGAACCGCAGCCCTCCGGACAAACCCGCAAGTGCTCATTCTCACACACACAAAGACAGATAGCGAACTCTTGTGCATTCAGGAAAATTGCTGAACTGGTAAATGGTCAGGGGCCCTGAAAAGGGCCGTATGTATAGAAGGAGGGGGTTGTCGTCTATTTGGAAGTAGTGTATTTGGTGACGGCCTTGGTGCCTTCACTGACAGCGTGCTTGGCCAGCTCACCGGGCAGGAGGAGACGGACAGCGGTCTGGATCTCTCTGGAGGTGATGGTGATGCGCTTGTTGTAGTGGGCTTCGTTTTGTGTGTGTGTGTGTTTTACTGGGTCTCTCGGTGGAAAATTGGGTACCTAACAGTCCTCCCCCTGTCATCCTTTCGTTGCAGACTGGCCACTTCCATTCCTCCAGTCATGCCCACACACAGAAACACGCGGGTGTTAGGTGCTGGTTCTTTTCCTCCCCATTCCGCCGGCAACCAGGCCGTCTCCGGGTTACAGAGTCGGTTTCTTGGGTATATGGTGCGCGATTCATGGCTCCCCTCCTGTAGTCCAGTGCCAGTACTCAACTCACACCCACACCAAGACCCATCCACCCAACCCACACAGGCAGGCCCCACACATGATTAGGGACCCTTTTTTTCTTTTTTTTTTTTTTTTTTTTTAAGTCCGAAAGTCACGACCTACTTTCATTTATAAAGGGATTCATCAAAAATATTTGTACTCTCAGAAGCTTCCCCTGCCTTTGAAACGCCTAGATCCGGATTTTAACGCACTCCGTTCTGTCCCTTGGTAGTGTTGATCACGCATAGTCCTCGTGGCTTGCAGATCAGTACGAGAATCCGATTGAACGCTCACTCCCCGCGCCAACCAATCGTCTCTCGCCTTCTCTCGCCAGGTGGCCAACCAATCGTCTCTCGCCTGTCCGCCATATTGCGTGAACAACATGGCCGCCACCACTGGAAAGGCATAAATAGCCCGACTCGAGGCGCCGATTTTTCATTCATAACACTGAACATTGTATCGCAAGCATGTCTGGTAGAGGTAAAGGCGGCAAGGGACTCGGCAAAGGAGGCGCTAACCGTCACTGCAAAGTTCTGCGCGATAACATCCAGGGTATCACCAAGCCTGCCATTCGCCGACTGGCCCGGCGAGGAGGTGTCAAGCGCATCTCCGGGCTCATCTATGAGGAAACCCGAGGTGTCCTCAAGGTGTTCCTAGAGAATGTCATCCGTGACGCTGTCACCTACACCGAGCACGCCAAGAGGAAGACGGTCACCGCCATGGACGTCGTCTACGCTCTCAAGCGCCAGGGCCGCACACTGTACGGCTTCGGAGGTTAGAGGATCCAGTCTAGGCCACACCCACCACGGTCCTTTTTAGGGCCACCCATCACACCCCATTTTAGCACCCCTCTTGTTGACATTGCCTCGAGTTCACACCTTTCCCTCCCCCATGTGTTGTGTTGTTGTTGTTCCCCTATCTGGTGACATCAGCTCACGCGGGGTGTTTTGGGCATCAGGCCTATTTTGAGGTGGTGTATTTGGTTAATTCTCTCTTAAGTCAATATCAGTTGAGGTGGACAATGTTGACCACCGATTTATTGGCACCGCACGATACTAATATAGTTATCGCGCGGACCTCAAAGAGAAGTGTCCAAGTAGTCGTTCAGCCCCTTCTCCCCTCTTCGGGTATATATACAACAAAGCGGCACCATTCATCGTCTACGGCCATACCACGTTGAAAATACCGGTTCTCGTCCGATCACCGAAGTCAAGCAACGTCGGGCGTGGTTAGTACTTAGATGGGTGACCGCTTGGGAACACCACTTGTTGTAGACAATTTTTTTTTTTTTTTTATTTTGTATTTTGTTTCTGCTTATTTTGGTCTCTTTTACAGCCCTGTACGATAATTGTCTCACTTTTTATTCTTTTATTTTCAGGTGTCCGCTGCGCCCGCCCGTTTCCTAGCATTGTAGCCCTCCGGACAAATCTACAGGTGGTCAGTCTCCCTGTGAAACCCGCCACAACATCACGTGTTGCTGGCCTTCTTAAGTTTTAATTAACTGACATTTTATTGGCGACTGTTTTAAAATCCCGGGTTTCTAAGAACCGCAGCCCTCCGGACAAACCCGCAAGTGCTCATTCTCACACACACAAAGACAGATAGCGAACTCTTGTGCATTCAGGAAAATTGCTGAACTGGTAAATGGTCAGGGGCCCTGAAAAGGGCCGTATGTATAGAAGGAGGGGGTTGTCGTCTACTTGGAAGTAGTGTATTTGGTGACGGCCTTGGTGCCTTCACTGACAGCGTGCTTGGCCAGCTCACCGGGCAGGAGGAGACGGACAGCGGTCTGGATCTCTCTGGAGGTGATGGTGATGCGCTTGTTGTAGTGGGCTTCGTTTTGTGTGTGTGTGTGTTTTACTGGGTCTCTCGGTGGAAAATTGGGTACCTAACAGTCCTCCCCCTGTCATCCTTTCGTTGCAGACTGGCCACTTCCATTCCTCCAGTCATGCCCACACACAGAAACACGCGGGTGTTAGGTGCTGGTTCTTTTCCTCCTCATTCCGCCGGCAACCAGGCCGTCTCCGGGTTACAGAGTCGGTTTCTTGGGTATATGGTGCGCGATTCATGGCTCCCCTTCTGTAGTCCAGTGCCAGTACTCAACTCACACCCACACCAAGACCCATCCACCCAACCCACACAGGCAGGCCCCACACATGATTAGGGACCCTTTTTTTTTTTTTTTTTTTTTTTTTAAGTCCGAAGGTCACGACCTACTTTCATTTATAAAGGGATTCATCAAAAATATTTGTACTCTCAGAAGCTTCCCCTGCCTTTGAAACGCCTAGATCCGGATTTTAACGCACTCCGTTCTGTCCCTTGGTAGTGTTGATCACGCATAGTCCTCGTGGCTTGCAGATCAGTACGAGAATCCGATTGAACGCTCACTCCCCGCGCCAACCAATCGTCTCTCGCCTTCTCTCGCCAGGTGGCCAACCAATCGTCTCTCGCCTGTCCGCCATATTGCGTGAACAACATGGCCGCCACCACTGGAAAGGCATAAATAGCCCGACTCGAGGCGCCGATTTTTCATTCATAACACTGAACATTGTATCGCAAGCATGTCTGGTAGAGGTAAAGGCGGCAAGGGACTCGGCAAAGGAGGCGCTAACCGTCACTGCAAAGTTCTGCGCGATAACATCCAGGGTATCACCAAGCCTGCCATTCGCCGACTGGCCCGGCGAGGAGGTGTCAAGCGCATCTCCGGGCTCATCTATGAGGAAACCCGAGGTGTCCTCAAGGTGTTCCTAGAGAATGTCATCCGTGACGCTGTCACCTACACCGAGCACGCCAAGAGGAAGACGGTCACCGCCATGGACGTCGTCTACGCCCTCAAGCGCCAGGGCCGCACACTGTACGGCTTCGGAGGTTAGAGGATCCAGTCTAGGCCACACCCACCACGGTCCTTTTTAGGGCCACCCATCACACCCCATTTTAGCACCCCTCTTGTTGACATTGCCTCGAGTTCACACCTTTCCCTCCCCCATGTGTTGTGTTGTTGTTGTTCCCCTATCTGGTGACATCAGCTCACGCGGGGTGTTTTGGGCATCAGGCCTATTTTGAGGTGGTGTATTTGGTTAATTCTCTCTTAAGTCAATATCAGTTGAGGTGGACAATGTTGACCACCGATTTATTGGCACCGCACGATACTAATATAGTTATCGCGCGGACCTCAAAGAGAAGTGTCCAAGTAGTCGTTCAGCCCCTTCTCCCCTCTTCGGGTATATATACAACAAAGCGGCACCATTCATCGTCTACGGCCATACCACGTTGAAAATACCGGTTCTCGTCCGATCACCGAAGTCAAGCAACGTCGGGCGTGGTTAGTACTTAGATGGGTGACCGCTTGGGAACACCACTTGTTGTAGACAATTTTTTTTTTTTTTATTTTGTATTTTGTTTCTGCTTATTTTGGTCTCTTTTACAGCCCTGTACGATAATTGTCTCACTTTTTATTCTTTTATTTTCAGGTGTCCGCTGCGCCCGCCCGTTTCCTAGCATTGTAGCCCTCCGGACAAATCTACAGGTGGTCAGTCTCCCTGTGAAACCCGCCACAACATCACGTGTTGCTGGCCTTCTTAAGTTTTAATTAACTGACATTTTATTGGCGCCTGTTTTAAAATCCCGGGTTTCTAAGAACCGCAGCCCTCCGGACAAACCCGCAAGTGCTCATTCTCACACACACAAAGACAGATAGCGAACTCTTGTGCATTCAGGAAAATTGCTGAACTGGTAAATGGTCAGGGGCCCTGAAAAGGGCCGTATGTATAGAAGGAGGGGGTTGTCGTCTACTTGGAAGTAGTGTATTTGGTGACGGCCTTGGTGCCTTCACTGACAGCGTGCTTGGCCAGCTCACCGGGCAGGAGGAGACGGACAGCGGTCTGGATCTCTCTGGAGGTGATGGTGATGCGCTTGTTGTAGTGGGCTTCGTTTTGTGTGTGTGTGTGTTTTACTGGGTCTCTCGGTGGAAAATTGGGTACCTAACAGTCCTCCCCCTGTCATCCTTTCGTTGCAGACTGGCCACTTCCATTCCTCCAGTCATGCCCACACACAGAAACACGCGGGTGTTAGGTGCTGGTTCTTTTCCTCCCCATTCCGCCGGCAACCAGGCCGTCTCCGGGTTACAGAGTCGGTTTCTTGGGTATATGGTGCGCGATTCATGGCTCCCCTCCTGTAGTCCAGTGCCAGTACTCAACTCACACCCACACCAAGACCCATCCACCCAACCCACACAGGCAGGCCCCACACATGATTAGGGACCCTTTTTTTTTTTTTTTTTTTTTTTTTTTTTAAGTCCGAAAGTCACGACCTACTTTCATTTATAAAGGGATTCATCAAAAATATTTGTACTCTCAGAAGCTTCCCCTGCCTTTGAAACGCCTAGATCCGGATTTTAACGCACTCCGTTCTGTCCCTTGGTAGTGTTGATCACGCATAGTCCTCGTGGCTTGCAGATCAGTACGAGAATCCGATTGAACGCTCACTCCCCGCGCCAACCAATCGTCTCTCGCCTTCTCTCGCCAGGTGGCCAACCAATCGTCTCTCGCCTGTCCGCCATATTGCGTGAACAACATGGCCGCCACCACTGGAAAGGCATAAATAGCCCGACTCGAGGCGCCGATTTTTCATTCATAACACTGAACATTGTATCGCAAGCATGTCTGGTAGAGGTAAAGGCGGCAAGGGACTCGGCAAAGGAGGCGCTAACCGTCACTGCAAAGTTCTGCGCGATAACATCCAGGGTATCACCAAGCCTGCCATTCGCCGACTGGCCCGGCGAGGAGGTGTCAAGCGCATCTCCGGGCTCATCTATGAGGAAACCCGAGGTGTCCTCAAGGTGTTCCTAGAGAATGTCATCCGTGACGCTGTCACCTACACCGAGCACGCCAAGAGGAAGACGGTCACCGCCATGGACGTCGTCTACGCTCTCAAGCGCCAGGGCCGCACACTGTACGGCTTCGGAGGTTAGAGGATCCAGTCTAGGCCACACCCACCACGGTCCTTTTTAGGGCCACCCATCACACCCCATTTTAGCACCCCTCTTGTTGACATTGCCTCGAGTTCACACCTTTCCCTCCCCCATGTGTTGTGTTGTTGTTGTTCCCCTATCTGGTGACATCAGCTCACGCGGGGTGTTTTGGGCATCAGGCCTATTTTGAGGTGGTGTATTTGGTTAATAATTTGGTTAAATAATTGTTCAGTATAATTGTTCATTATAATTGTTCACTATATATGTGTGTGCGTGTGGGAGCGAGCGAGCGAGAGAGAGAGAGAGAGAGAGAGAGAGAGAGAGAGAGAGAGAGAGAGAGAGTGGGTGTCAGAGAGAGGGAGAGAGTGAATGCGTGTGTGCATGCGTGTGTGTGGAGAGAGTGATTGAGCGAGAAATGGTGGGGGAATGTGTCAGTGTATGCATTCGTACGTGTATGTGTGAGAGTGAGTGAGGGAGTGTGTGCGTGCGTGCATGCGTTCATGTGTACGTGTATGTGTGAGAGAGTGTGATTGAGAGAGTGAGTGTGTGTGTGTAGGATTGTGTGTTAGAGAGTGAGACAGTGGGAGAGTTGATGTGTTAGTGTGTGTGAGCGCGCGCATGCGTGTGAGTGTGTGTATATGAAAGAATACAGAGAGAGAGAGAGAGAGAGAGAGAGAGAGAGAGAGAGAGAGAGAGAGAGAGAGAGCTGAGCAGATGCATGTCATGTAACACGCATGTTATGTAACACGCGAATCCATATGTTTGTGTATTATCATCTGTCATATTATACAGTTAAATACCATTTGATTTTATCATGTATAATCTAAACTTATGTTCATTACTGTAGTTTGAGTGAGAGAGTGAGTGAGTGTGAATGAGAGACAGAATGAGTGAGTGTGAGAGTGAATGAGTGAGAGTGAATGAGTGAGCGGGAGAGTGAATGATTGAGCGTGAGAGTAAATGAGTGAGCGGGAGAGTGAATGAGTGAGAGTGAATGAGTGAGCGGGAGAGTGAATGAGTGAGAGTGAATGAGTGAGTGTGAATGAGAGACAGAATGAGTGAGCGTGAGAGTGAATGAGTGAGAGTGAATGAGTGAGCGTGAGAGTGAATGAGTGAGCGGGAGAGTGAATGATTGAGCGTGAGAGTGAATGAGTGAGCGGGAGAGTGAATGATTGAGCGTGAGAGTGAATGAGTGAGCGGGAGAGTGAATGAGTGAGAGTGAATGAGTGAGCGGGAGAGTGAATGAGTGAGAGTGAATGAGTGAGCGTTAGGGTGAATGAGTGAGCGGGAGAGTGAATGAGTGAGCGGGAGAGTGAATGAGTGAGCGTGAGAGCGAATGAGTGAGCGGGAGAGTGAATGAGTGAGAGTGTCTGTGTGAGTGAATGAGTGAGAGTGAATGAGTGAGAGTGAATGAGTGAGCGTGAGAGTGAATGAGTGAGCGTGAGAGTGAATGAGTGAGCGGGAGAGTGAATGAGTGAGCGGGAGAGTGAATGAGTGAGCGGGAGAGTGAATGAGTGAGCGGGAGAGTGAATGAGTGAGCATGAGAGTGAGCGGGAGAGTAAATTATTGAGCGGGAGAGTGAATGAGTGAGCGTGAGAGTGAATGAGTGAGCGTGAGAGTGAATGAGTGAGAGTGAATGAGTGAGAGTGAATGAGTGAGCGTGAGAAGGAATGAGTGAGCGTGAGAGTGAATGAGTGAGCGTGAGAGTGAATCAGTGAGCGGGAGAGTGAATGATTGAGCGTGAGAGCGAATGAGTGAGCGTGAGAGTAAATGAGTGAGTGTGAGAGTGAATGAGTGAGCGGCAGAGTGAATGATTGAGCGGGACAGTGAATGAGTGAGCGTGAGAGTGAATGAGCGAGCGTGAGAGTGAATGAGTGAGAGTGAATGATTGAACGGGAGAGTGAATGAGTGAGCGGGAGAGTGAATGAGTGAGCGGGAGAGTGAATGAGTGAGCGGGAGAGACAGAATGAGTGAGCGTGAGAGTGAATGAGTGAGCGGGAGAGTAAATGAGTGAGCGGGAGAGTAAATGAGTGAGCGGGAGAATGAATGAGTGAGCGGAAGAGTGAATGATTGAGCGTGAGAGTGAATGAGTGAGCGTGAGAGTGAATGAGTGAGCGGGAGAGTGAATGAGTGAGCGGGAGAGTGAATGAGTGAGCGTGAGAGTGAATGAGTGAGCGGGAGAGTGAATGAGTGAGCGGGAGAGTGAATGAGTGAGCGGGAGAGTGAATGAGTGAGCGTGAGAGTGAATGAGTGAGCGTGAGAGTGAATGAGTGAGCGGGAGAGTGAATTAGTGAGAGTGAGAGTGAATGAGAGAGAAAGAGAGTGTGTGTGTGTGTGAGAGCGTACGCATGCGTGTGAGTGTGTGTATATGAAAGAATACAGAGAGAGAGAGAAAGAGTGTGAGAGAGAGAGAGAGAGAGAGCTGAGCAGATGCATGTCATGTAACACGCATGTTATGTAACACGCGAATCCATATGTTTGTGTATTCTCATCTGTCATACTATAAGTTAAATACCATTTGATTTTATCATGTATAATCTAAACTTATGTTCATTACTATAGTTTGAGTGAGAGAGTGAGTTAGTGTGAATGAGAGACAGAATGAGTGAGCGTGAGAGTGAATGAGTGAGCGTGAGAGTGAATGAGTGAGCGTGAGAGTGAATGAGTGAGCGTGAGAGTGAATGAGTGAGCGTGAATGAGTGAGCGGGAGAGTGAATGATTGAGCGTGAGTGAATGAGTGAGCGGGAGAGTGAATGAGTGAGAGTGAATGAGTGAGCGGGAGAGTGAATGAGTGAGCGTGAGAGTGAATGAGTGAGCGTGAGGGTGAATGAGTGAGCGGGAGAGTGAATGAGTGAGCGTGAGAGCGAATGAGTGAGCGTGAGAGCGAATGAGTGAGCGTGAGAGTGAATGAGTGAGAGTGTCTGTGTGTGGGAGTGAATGAGTGAGCGTGAGAGTGAATGAGTGAGCGTGAGAGTGAATGAGTGAGCGGGAGAGTGAATGAGTGAGAGTGAATGAGTGAGCGGGAGAGTGAATGATTGAGCGTGAGAGTGAATGAGTGAGCGGGAGAGTGAATGAGTGAGGGTGAATGAGTGAGCGGGCGAGTGAATGAGTGAGCGTGAGAGTGAATGAGTGAGCGTGAGAGTGAATGAGTGAGAGTGAATGAGTGAGCGTGAGAGTGAATGAGTGAGCGGGAGAGTGAATGAGTGAGCGGGAGAGTGAATGAGTGAGCGGGAGAGTGAATGAGTGAGAGTGAATGAGTGAGCGGGAGAGTGAATGAGTGAGTGGGAGAGTGAATGAGTGAGAGTGAATGAGTGAGCGTGAGAAGGAATGAGTGAGCGGGAGAGTGAATGAGTGAGCGGGAGAGTGAATGAGTGAGCGGGAGAGTGAATGAGTGAGCGGAAGAGTGAATGAGTGAGCCGGAGAGTGAATTAGTGAGAGTGAATGAGTGAGCGGGAGAGTGAATGATTGAGCGGGAGAGTGAATGAGTGAGCGGGAGAGTGAATGAGTGAGCGTGAGAGTGAATGAGTGAGTGTGAGAGTGAATGAGTGAGCGTGAGAGTGATTGAGTGAGCGTGAGAGTGAATGAGTGAGAGTGAATGAGTGAGAGTGAATGAGTGAGCGTGAGAGTGAATCAGTGAGCGGGAGAGTGAATGATTGAGCGGTAGAGTGAATGAGTGGGCGTGTGAGTGAATGAGTGGGCGTGTGAGTAAATGAGTGAGCGTGAGAGTAAATGAGTGAGCGTGAGAGTGAATGAGTGAGCGTGAGAGTGAATGAGTGAGAGTGAATGAGTGAGAGTGAATGAGTGAGCGGGAATGAGTGAGCGGGAGAGTGAATGAGTGAGCGGGAGAGTGAATGATTGAACGGGAGAGTGAATGAGTGAGCGGGAGAGTGAATGAGTGAGCGGGAGAGTGAATGAGTGAGCGGGAGAGTGAATGAGTGAGCGGGAGAGTGAATGAGTGAGCGGGAGAGTGAATGGGTGAGCGTGAGAGTGAATGAGTGAGCGTGAGAGTGAATGAGTGAGCGGGAGAGTGAATGAGTGAGCGGGAGAGTGAATGAGTGAGAGTGTGTGTGTGTGAGTGAATGAGTGAGAGTGAGAGTGAATGAGAGAGAGAGAGAGAGTGTGTGTGGTGTGTGTGTGTGTGTGTGGGACGCGCTGGCATCACTACTTTTACGTCACATACTGTTTATGTACACATTTTTCTCCATGTTTAGCCTTGTTTATGTTTACAACATTCATTTCACAATGTTTATTTTTCTTCCTATGTAAATGTATAATGCTCTTGATGAACGAAAGACGAGTGATTGGAAGGGCCGAATGTAAGACGGGCCTGCGCGCCCAATTTGTGACCCTAATAAAGTTGATTTGATTTGATTTGATTTAATTCTCTCTTAAGTCAATATCAGTTGAGGTGGACAATGTTGACCACCGATTTATTGGCACCGCACGATACTAATATAGTTATCGCGCGGACCTCAAAGAGAAGTGTCCAAGTAGTCGTTCAGCCCCTTCTCCCCTCTTCGGGTATATATACAACAAAGCGGCACCATTCATCGTCTACGGCCATACCACGTTGAAAATACCGGTTCTCGTCCGATCACCGAAGTCAAGCAACGTCGGGCGTGGTTAGTACTTAGATGGGTGACCGCTTGGGAACACCACTTGTTGTAGACAATGTTTTTTTTTTTTTATTTTGTATTTTGTTTCTGCTTATTTTGGTCTCTTTTACAGCCCTGTACGATAATTGTCTCACTTTTTATTCTTTTATTTTCAGGTGTCCGCTGCGCCCGCCCGTTTCCTAGCATTGTAGCCCTCCGGACAAATCTACAGGTGGTCAGTCTCCCTGTGAAACCCGCCACAACATCACGTGTTGCTGGCCTTCTTAAGTTTTAATTAACTGACATTTTATTGGCGACTGTTTTAAAATCCCGGGTTTCTAAGAACCGCAGCCCTCCGGACAAACCCGCAAGTGCTCATTCTCACACACACAAAGACAGATAGCGAACTCTTGTGCATTCAGGAAAATTGCTGAACTGGTAAATGGTCAGGGGCCCTGAAAAGGGCCGTATGTATAGAAGGAGGGGGTTGTCGTCTACTTGGAAGTAGTGTATTTGGTGACGGCCTTGGTGCCTTCACTGACAGCGTGCTTGGCCAGCTCACCGGGCAGGAGGAGACGGACAGCGGTCTGGATCTCTCTGGAGGTGATGGTGATGCGCTTGTTGTAGTGGGCTTCGTTTTGTGTGTGTGTGTGTGTTTTACTGGGTCTCTCGGTGGAAAATTGGGTACCTAACAGTCCTCCCCCTGTCATCCTTTCGTTGCAGACTGGCCACTTCCATTCCTCCAGTCATGCCCACACACAGAAACACGCGGGTGTTAGGTGCTGGTTCTTTTCCTCCCCATTCCGCCGGCAACCAGGCCGTCTCCGGGTTACAGAGTCGGTTTCTTGGGTATATGGTGCGCGATTCATGGCTCCCCTCCTGTAGTCCAGTGCCAGTACTCAACTCACACCCACACCAAGACCCATCCACCCAACCCACACAGGCAGGCCCCACACATGATTAGGGACCCTTTTTTTTTTTTTTTTTTTTTTTTTTTTAAGTCCGAAAGTCACGACCTACTTTCATTTATAAAGGGATTCATCAAAAATATTTGTACTCTCAGAAGCTTCCCCTGCCTTTGAAACGCCTAGATCCGGATTTTAACGCACTCCGTTCTGTCCCTTGGTAGTGTTGATCACGCATAGTCCTCGTGGCTTGCAGATCAGTACGAGAATCCGATTGAACGCTCACTCCCCGCGCCAACCAATCGTCTCTCGCCTTCTCTCGCCAGGTGGCCAACCAATCGTCTCTCGCCTGTCCGCCATATTGCGTGAACAACATGGCCGCCACCACTGGAAAGGCATAAATAGCCCGACTCGAGGCGCCGATTTTTCATTCATAACACTGAACATTGTATCGCAAGCATGTCTGGTAGAGGTAAAGGCGGCAAGGGACTCGGCAAAGGAGGCGCTAACCGTCACTGCAAAGTTCTGCGCGATAACATCCAGGGTATCACCAAGCCTGCCATTCGCCGACTGGCCCGGCGAGGAGGTGTCAAGCGCATCTCCGGGCTCATCTATGAGGAAACCCGAGGTGTCCTCAAGGTGTTCCTAGAGAATGTCATCCGTGACGCTGTCACCTACACCGAGCACGCCAAGAGGAAGACGGTCACCGCCATGGACGTCGTCTACGCTCTCAAGCGCCAGGGCCGCACACTGTACGGCTTCGGAGGTTAGAGGATCCAGTCTAGGCCACACCCACCACGGTCCTTTTTAGGGCCACCCATCACACCCCATTTTAGCACCCCTCTTGTTGACATTGCCTCGAGTTCACACCTTTCCCTCCCCCATGTGTTGTGTTGTTGTTGTTCCCCTATCTGGTGACATCAGCTCACGCGGGGTGTTTTGGGCATCAGGCCTATTTTGAGGTGGTGTATTTGGTTAATTCTCTCTTAAGTCAATATCAGTTGAGGTGGACAATGTTGACCACCGATTTATTGGCACCGCACGATACTAATATAGTTATCGCGCGGACCTCAAAGAGAAGTGTCCAAGTAGTCGTTCAGCCCCTTCTCCCCTCTTCGGGTATATATACAACAAAGCGGCACCATTCATCGTCTACGGCCATACCACGTTGAAAATACCGGTTCTCGTCCGATCACCGAAGTCAAGCAACGTCGGGCGTGGTTAGTACTTAGATGGGTGACCGCTTGGGAACACCACTTGTTGTAGACAATGTTTTTTTTTTTTTATTTTGTATTTTGTTTCTGCTTATTTTGGTCTCTTTTACAGCCCTGTACGATAATTGTCTCACTTTTTATTCTTTTATTTTCAGGTGTCCGCTGCGCCCGCCCGTTTCCTAGCATTGTAGCCCTCCGGACAAATCTACAGGTGGTCAGTCTCCCTGTGAAACCCGCCACAACATCACGTGTTGCTGGCCTTCTTAAGTTTTAATTAACTGACATTTTATTGGCGACTGTTTTAAAATCCCGGGTTTCTAAGAACCGCAGCCCTCCGGACAAACCCGCAAGTGCTCATTCTCACACACACAAAGACAGATAGCGAACTCTTGTGCATTCAGGAAAATTGCTGAACTGGTAAATGGTCAGGGGCCCTGAAAAGGGCCGTATGTATAGAAGGAGGGGGTTGTCGTCTACTTGGAAGTAGTGTATTTGGTGACGGCCTTGGTGCCTTCACTGACAGCGTGCTTGGCCAGCTCACCGGGCAGGAGGAGACGGACAGCGGTCTGGATCTCTCTGGAGGTGATGGTGATGCGCTTGTTGTAGTGGGCTTCGTTTTGTGTGTGTGTGTGTGTTTTACTGGGTCTCTCGGTGGAAAATTGGGTACCTAACAGTCCTCCCCCTGTCATCCTTTCGTTGCAGACTGGCCACTTCCATTCCTCCAGTCATGCCCACACACAGAAACACGCGGGTGTTAGGTGCTGGTTCTTTTCCTCCCCATTCCGCCGGCAACCAGGCCGTCTCCGGGTTACAGAGTCGGTTTCTTGGGTATATGGTGCGCGATTCATGGCTCCCCTCCTGTAGTCCAGTGCCAGTACTCAACTCACACCCACACCAAGACCCATCCACCCAACCCACACAGGCAGGCCCCACACATGATTAGGGACCCTTTTTTTTTTTTTTTTTTTTTTTTTTTTTAAGTCCGAAAGTCACGACCTACTTTCATTTATAAAGGGATTCATCAAAAATATTTGTACTCTCAGAAGCTTCCCCTGCCTTTGAAACGCCTAGATCCGGATTTTAACGCACTCCGTTCTGTCCCTTGGTAGTGTTGATCACGCATAGTCCTCGTGGCTTGCAGATCAGTACGAGAATCCGATTGAACGCTCACTCCCCGCGCCAACCAATCGTCTCTCGCCTTCTCTCGCCAGGTGGCCAACCAATCGTCTCTCGCCTGTCCGCCATATTGCGTGAACAACATGGCCGCCACCACTGGAAAGGCATAAATAGCCCGACTCGAGGCGCCGATTTTTCATTCATAACACTGAACATTGTATCGCAAGCATGTCTGGTAGAGGTAAAGGCGGCAAGGGACTCGGCAAAGGAGGCGCTAACCGTCACTGCAAAGTTCTGCGCGATAACATCCAGGGTATCACCAAGCCTGCCATTCGCCGACTGGCCCGGCGAGGAGGTGTCAAGCGCATCTCCGGGCTCATCTATGAGGAAACCCGAGGTGTCCTCAAGGTGTTCCTAGAGAATGTCATCCGTGACGCTGTCACCTACACCGAGCACGCCAAGAGGAAGACGGTCACCGCCATGGACGTCGTCTACGCTCTCAAGCGCCAGGGCCGCACACTGTACGGCTTCGGAGGTTAGAGGATCCAGTCTAGGCCACACCCACCACGGTCCTTTTTAGGGCCACCCATCACACCCCATTTTAGCACCCCTCTTGTTGACATTGCCTCGAGTTCACACCTTTCCCTCCCCCATGTGTTGTGTTGTTGTTGTTCCCCTATCTGGTGACATCAGCTCACGCGGGGTGTTTTGGGCATCAGGCCTATTTTGAGGTGGTGTATTTGGTTAATTCTCTCTTAAGTCAATATCAGTTGAGGTGGACAATGTTGACCACCGATTTATTGGCACCGCACGATACTAATATAGTTATCGCGCGGACCTCAAAGAGAAGTGTCCAAGTAGTCGTTCAGCCCCTTCTCCCCTCTTCGGGTATATATACAACAAAGCGGCACCATTCATCGTCTACGGCCATACCACGTTGAAAATATCGGTTCTCGTCCGATCACCGAAGTCAAGCAACGTCGGGCGTGGTTAGTACTTAGATGGGTGACCGCTTGGGAACACCACTTGTTGTAGACAATTTTTTTTTTTTTTTATTTTGTATTTTGTTTCTGCTTATTTTGGTCTCTTTTACAGCCCTGTACGATAATTGTCTCACTTTTTATTCTTTTATTTTCAGGTGTCCGCTGCGCCCGCCCGTTTCCTAGCATTGTAGCCCTCCGGACAAATCTACAGGTGGTCAGTCTCCCTGTGAAACCCGCCACAACATCACGTGTTGCTGGCCTTCTTAAGTTTTAATTAACTGACATTTTATTGGCGCCTGTTTTAAAATCCCGGGTTTCTAAGAACCGCAGCCCTCCGGACAAACCCGCAAGTGCTCATTCTCACACACACAAAGACAGATAGCGAACTCTTGTGCATTCAGGAAAATTGCTGAACTGGTAAATGGTCAGGGGCCCTGAAAAGGGCCGTATGTATAGAAGGAGGGGGTTGTCGTCTACTTGGAAGTAGTGTATTTGGTGACGGCCTTGGTGCCTTCACTGACAGCGTGCTTGGCCAGCTCACCGGGCAGGAGGAGACGGACAGCGGTCTGGATCTCTCTGGAGGTGATGGTGATGCGATTGTTGTAGTGGGCTTCGTTTTGTGTGTGTGTGTGTTTTACTGGGTCTCTCGGTGGAAAATTGGGTACCTAACAGTCCTCCCCCTGTCATCCTTTCGTTGCAGACTGGCCACTTCCATTCCTCCAGTCATGCCCACACACAGAAACACGCGGGTGTTAGGTGCTGGTTCTTTTCCTCCTCATTCCGCCGGCAACCAGGCCGTCTCCGGGTTACAGAGTCGGTTTCTTGGGTATATGGTGCGCGATTCATGGCTCCCCTCCTGTAGTCCAGTGCCAGTACTCAACTCACACCCACACCAAGACCCATCCACCCAACCCACACAGGCAGGCCCCACACATGATTAGGGACCCTTTTTTTTTTTTTTTTTTTTTTTTTTTTTAAGTCCGAAAGTCACGACCTACTTTCATTTATAAAGGGATTCATCAAAAATATTTGTACTCTCAGAAGCTTCCCCTGCCTTTGAAACGCCTAGATCCGGATTTTAACGCACTCCGTTCTGTCCCTTGGTAGTGTTGATCACGCATAGTCCTCGTGGCTTGCAGATCAGTACGAGAATCCGATTGAACGCTCACTCCCCGCGCCAACCAATCGTCTCTCGCCTTCTCTCGCCAGGTGGCCAACCAATCGTCTCTCGCCTGTCCGCCATATTGCGTGAACAACATGGCCGCCACCACTGGAAAGGCATAAATAGCCCGACTCGAGGCGCCGATTTTTCATTCATAACACTGAACATTGTATCGCAAGCATGTCTGGTAGAGGTAAAGGCGGCAAGGGACTCGGCAAAGGAGGCGCTAACCGTCACTGCAAAGTTCTGCGCGATAACATCCAGGGTATCACCAAGCCTGCCATTCGCCGACTGGCCCGGCGAGGAGGTGTCAAGCGCATCTCCGGGCTCATCTATGAGGAAACCCGAGGTGTCCTCAAGGTGTTCCTAGAGAATGTCATCCGTGACGCTGTCACCTACACCGAGCACGCCAAGAGGAAGACGGTCACCGCCATGGACGTCGTCTACGCTCTCAAGCGCCAGGGCCGCACACTGTACGGCTTCGGAGGTTAGAGGATCCAGTCTAGGCCACACCCACCACGGTCCTTTTTAGGGCCACCCATCACACCCCATTTTAGCACCCCTCTTGTTGACATTGCTTCGAGTTCACACCTTTCCCTCCCCCATGTGTTGTGTTGTTGTTGTTCCCCTATCTGGTGACATCAGCTCACGCGGGGTGTTTTTGGGCATCAGGCCTATTTTGAGGTGGTGTATTTGGTTAATTCTCTCTTAAGTCAATATCAGTTGAGGTGGACAATGTTGACCACCGATTTATTGGCACCGCACGATACTAATATAGTTATCGCGCGGACCTCAAAGAGAAGTGTCCAAGTAGTCGTTCAGCCCCTTCTCCCCTCTTCGGGTATATATACAACAAAGCGGCACCATTCATCGTCTACGGCCATACCACGTTGAAAATACCGGTTCTCGTCCGATCACCGAAGTCAAGCAACGTCGGGCGTGGTTAGTACTTAGATGGGTGACCGCTTGGGAACACCACTTGTTGTAGACAATTTTTTTTTTTTTTTATTTTGTATTTTGTTTCTGCTTATTTTGGTCTCTTTTACAGCCCTGTACGATAATTGTCTCACTTTTTATTCTTTTATTTTCAGGTGTCCGCTGCGCCCGCCCGTTTCCTAGCATTGTAGCCCTCCGGACAAATCTACAGGTGGTCAGTCTCCCTGTGAAACCCGCCACAACATCACGTGTTGCTGGCCTTCTTAAGTTTTAATTAACTGACATTTTATTGGCGCCTGTTTTAAAATCCCGGGTTTCTAAGAACCGCAGCCCTCCGGACAAACCCGCAAGTGCTCATTCTCACACACACAAAGACAGATAGCGAACTCTTGTGCATTCAGGAAAATTGCTGAACTGGTAAATGGTCAGGGGCCCTGAAAAGGGCCGTATGTATAGAAGGAGGGGGTTGTCGTCTACTTGGAAGTAGTGTATTTGGTGACGGCCTTGGTGCCTTCACTGACAGCGTGCTTGGCCAGCTCACCGGGCAGGAGGAGACGGACAGCGGTCTGGATCTCTCTGGAGGTGATGGTGATGCGATTGTTGTAGTGGGCTTCGTTTTGTGTGTGTGTGTGTTTTACTGGGTCTCTCGGTGGAAAATTGGGTACCTAACAGTCCTCCCCCTGTCATCCTTTCGTTGCAGACTGGCCACTTCCATTCCTCCAGTCATGCCCACACACAGAAACACGCGGGTGTTAGGTGCTGGTTCTTTTCCTCCTCATTCCGCCGGCAACCAGGCCGTCTCCGGGTTACAGAGTCGGTTTCTTGGGTATATGGTGCGCGATTCATGGCTCCCCTCCTGTAGTCCAGTGCCAGTACTCAACTCACACCCACACCAAGACCCATCCACCCAACCCACACAGGCAGGCCCCACACATGATTAGGGACCCTTTTTTTTTTTTTTTTTTTTTTTTTTTTTTTTTTTAAGTCCGAAGGTCACGACCTACTTTCATTTATAAAGGGATTCATCAAAAATATTTGTACTCTCA
>CAWUFQ010000372.1:0-27329 GCA_963921405.1 Cepaea hortensis
GGAACAAGAAATGGATGAAAAGTCAGAAACTGATGAAGAAGCTGATATGAAAGAAGATAGCTCTCCTCGGGAGGATAGCGACATTGATGTAGATATTGCAATTATAGAAAAAATTTGAAGTTATTAAGAAAATGGAGAAGAGATAGATAAATAGCCTGGTAGAATATTCTGCAGATGGCAGATAGAAGAAGAAGTTAGACACGATATTTTTGTGTTTACAAAGAAGGTAGTTGGTAAATAACGTAAGCAAGAGTTGTTGGGAGGAATATACATAATATGGTAATAACTTGAGACTTATTGGTATATGTTTTATGATCATGTTGGTTTTTAAGTGAAGTGTGGAGTTTTTCTTAAACGGAAAACAATTATTGAGTAGTCATAAAATGGTCTTGCATTTCCTTATATATGTTTAATTTGATTAATGTGTGGGGATAAATATGATGTCAAAGAATGAGGGGGTTGATATGGTTTAGTCAATTGTTTGGACTTCAATGGTGTTTTATGAAATGTGAAGAATAAGTTAACTTAGCTGGTTATTTTTACAATGTTTTGGTTTTATTGAGTTACCCTGAGTGTGTTTAAAATGATTATTGGTTTGACGTTCAGTTAGAAGAAACAGATGACTTAAAGTAGTTGAGTCGTTTAACGTATATAACGTTTATAAATAGAAATTGAGGGTGAAACATGATGGAGTTAAGGGGGAAGAAATAGTGGTTAGTGAAGTGACTCAATATGTTGTAATGGAGGAGTATGTGGGGGAGTGAATTTGGGACTACATTAGCTGGTTCGCAATGTAAATGTTTGGCTTAAAAATAGGAGCTGGGTTGAACAGCGTTTAATGGGAAAATAAGGGGGGAATGCCAGCCTGAGTTTTGGCATTTAAATAAGTAGACATTGGAAGAAGAAGACTGTATGTAACAGTATACTAATAATTTGGAGTTTTTTTTTTGAAGGAATGGTAAACTTGAACTTGACGAGGTGAATGATACAAAAGCTGGTGGTTTTGGATTAACATATTTTTTTGATAATAACAATTATTATTGACGGAAACTGAAGATAAATTTTGAAACTTTATTTTTATAAAGTTTTGAGAATGTATGGGAAGAGAAAGGTGATTACTTCTTACTTTTTCCTTACTTTTTCTTATTTATTTTTAGGTGCGCACCTACCAAATCTAACCTACCCAATCTAACTATTTTTTCTGTCTATCCTAGAATAGTGAGAGTGTGAGAATGTGAATAAGGGAGAAATAAAAGATAAGGGGAATATCTTCAGTTTTGTCAATCATAATTTAGATGGACACTTTAAATTTAAAAGCGGTTCGCTTATGGAGAGTTTTGTAGCGAGTTTTCTGGAGAATTGTATGGAGAGTTTTGTAGCGAGTTTTCTAGAGAACTTTATAACGAGTTTTGTAGAGAGTTTCGGTATTATTGTCTCTGGTTAGCAATTGGCTATGATGAGATAGGAGATTGAGAATTGAGTTAGGAATTATATGGAATTGTTGTTAATTGTGGTATAGAGATGTAGAGTTAAGTGCTTAAGAGTTGGGGTTGAGATTTTTTCAGGGAAAAATTCTCTTTGAAGAAGGGGAGGTATATGTAACAGTAAAGGGAGTAGCTTAGGAGTAAAGAGTTAAGGAATGCTGCGCATTCCTTGACTAGTGGGAAAACCATAGCTAGTGAACGTGTGTGCACGAATGAAGAAGTGTATCTAGGCTGGCACACACGTCACTTGGGTTCCAGCTAGCAGGGAAGTAGGAAAACATGTAAACATCAGAATTTGAGCATAACATCATTATGCTGTAGTTGAACGATTCGACTAATAAAGAATGTTCTAAACAACGGAGACTTGTGTGCTGTACGATCATCACGTGCCTTCTAACCTGTGTGTAACATCTCTACACTATAATAAGAGCACTATAGTGCGTGAAGCACATGAACACGGCTCTAGCATGATGGTTTATGTGGCTGAGTGCCATACTCTGTTTTCTTGAAGAAATATCTGGAATGTTGAATTAAAGTTCTTTGTTGTGTTCTTTGCAACTGTACACAGCAGTAACACGATACACAGTTCATCTAACGTGATGCTTGGCTGAGACGTGAGCTTATTTGTTGTTGTCGATGGTAGCCATCTTGGTGCCCTTCAACAAGGTCATTCTTTGTCTTCAACACTTGGTGTTCACTTTCTATTTCTTTATCTTGCAAATCACTGTATTTTTCGTTTCTTTCGAACTGTTCTCTATTAAACACTGCACTGATGAAACATTCTCGTTTGATTTATCTCTGGATTCATTCAAACGGACGTAATGCCCCCAAGTGCCAAGGGTCGGACCTCACACATCGTGTCCGTCCTCTTGGTGTTGTGTCTAGGTGTCTTGTGTTTTATAAGATTTAGCAGAACTATCTCAATCGGCTCGTAGAACTAATGGACAAGTCTTTCGTGCAAACAACACCAGTTCAACTCGTCCTCAGAGTAAAAGATAACCTTTATTACAGTACAGCTCTACACATGGTCGCCATCGTACACCGCCAGCCATTTCCTTTCAGCGTTCTGTGTACGACCTTCCCACACACTGTCTGCCCATAAAGAATCACTAGCACAAGTGATCGTTAATTGTCCCGGCTATTACTGTACACTACAGACTGTCGCTAAACTTCACTGCTAAACGAGAACATCAATGCTATCTACTTACGCACCTCACGCTGGTGGTGAATGTGTCATGGCGTGTCTCTCGCTCGGCCATTCTTGTTGACATGTTGTCACACCAGGGCCAGCTGTCTAGCCATCACGTTTGTGTATATCAAGCGACGGCTTCTGTGCGTTGCTCCATCATTGCCGTCGTTCACAATAAACACAATCTTCACACAACTGCATCTCAGCTGTTTCCCATTCCTTGAAATACTTTTGAACACTGAAACACTTTCCCAATTCTCCAAATCGATCTTCTCCTTGTCACGTCCCAGCGCCTACTGAAAATCAAGCACACTGCTTTTCGGCTTTCGCCTGGGCGCCGTCACGTGACGCATTAGCTCCGCCCACCAATGCTAGCGGCGCTAGCTTGTGTTTTTCTAACTGTGTGTCACCAATATCTCTCTAGTTTCCACGACTCGACACACCTGCTGTGTTTCGCGTAATTCATCTCATGGCATATGCTACTCAATACTCTTGTAGAGTCGCGGCAGGCGGCTTCATTTGGTAATAGAATATATCTCATAATAAGGTTCGCAAAATGTATAAATAGGGCCACCTAAATAAACAACCCAGTGCAGCCAGGAGGTCTCCGCACGTGTTAAGATCTCCTATTATTCTAAACATAATATTTACATTTAAATTGTATCACAACGTCTCGTGTTTCATAGTTATATCAAGCAAGTTCGAGTACCGACGGCGGGCCGGATGAAATGACGTCGCGGGCCGGATCCGGCCCGTGGGCCGTAGTTTGGTGACCCCTGGTCTAGGTGATAGGAATGAAAGAGATGGCGATTAATAGGCGAAGTGAGTAGGACAAAACCTGGTCTGGCACAATCAAGGCCTGCATGCACTTATTATCGCACTGGCGAAAGGCCGTGCAAGCTTATGGGGCTTATGTTGACAAATATTACAAATAGTTTCCCCCCCCCCCACTCTTCCTCCCTCCTCTCTCTCTCTCTCTCTCTCTCTCTCTCTCTCTCTCTCTCTCTCTCTCTCTCTCTCTCTCTCTCTCTGCTAAATGCTGATGCAATTACGTTTGCTTAGAGAATATTTCAAATATCGTAATAACATGATAGTAATGCTTTAACTGATCACTACAACTTATATTCAATCATTCTGTGGAAATTTTTTTTTTTTTTCGCATATCCTATTTACATCGCTGCCAACAACAGCATTTTACCGCTGTTGTTGATGTCGTTGCAAGATTACGCACAGTATTTTGCATTGCTAACTGAGCGACAATCTCCGATACCCCTGTAAGTAACCAACGCGACCCGATTCCCTACCGAATCTCGCGCAGCTGTGTCCCCACACGTGGATATACGCGATTACGGAGAAAATCGTTAACACCTTCGCCAGGGAGACCGGCTCCGCGGTATCTAAAAGAAAAACACCCCGACAAACAAAATTGATGGTCCTTCATTATTAATCTGATGATCATATTGTTCTTGTCTTGTATCAACATAAAGGTCTTTCACATAATCTGACCACGCATGTAAAATCTGATCTTTTTCTATTATGATTTTGGCATCTTTGGTTTTTAGGCAACCTGTTGATGTGTGTGTTCTTTTGTTAGTGATGTCATTAATTCTTGTGTACATTAATTTGGTATTCTGGGTGTTGTGTTGGTTTTCAATTTCCTTGCAATTTTCCTCAGGCCATGTTTCTTTTGCCTTTTTGCATAGCAGTAGCTTCCTAATTTTCCTGTGAATCTCTTCGTATATTTCCTTGTTATTTTTGCTATTTCTTCTTATTTCCATGAGTTTTAAGATGTCTTCCATCATGCATTTCATGCGCCCTATTATCTTTATTTTTGGGATTATCATTGTTGTTAGTGCAGCTTCTTGACTGATTTCTTTTATATTTTCGATTGGTCACTGACGTCTTGAAATAATATTGCATTGCCATATCGGACAATGTATCGAATCTGTTCTTTACCTCTACGTTGAATTTATCTTTTATCTCCTCACTCTTCAGTGCCTGTAGATCAAAGTTTGCGTTTCTATTTGTATATTTGACTTTCTTTAAGTTTATATGTAAATTGCCTAAGATTAATCTATGGTTACAGTAGCAGTCTGCGCTTGGTAAGGGGACATAAACATGTAATATTATTACAAGGGAGACTACTAGAACTTGAAAAAGAAAATGGTATCATCCTAGCTATAATACCATTACCTACCATCAATATCTTCTATTTTTATTTGGTAAATAAAACAGCTAGTACCGTATTCAATTTTTAGCAATTCTGAGAAGAAATCTATCAAAGTGTTTATACAACATTTGTAGAATCTTTTATTACTTACATTTTATTATCAACATTTTCAATTCTACGTTTATATTTAATTTTTAAAACTGTACTTTTAATGATAAGATAAATTATATCCACATTGTGTTTCCCCTCTGTGGGGAAACAACATTTTTTTACTGGCCTCTTAAGGCCACCCACAATTTAAAGAAAATTTACTTACATTAACGGCGAAAGATCTTGGAAGTCTATGGGGTTTATGTTGATAAATATGTTTAGAGGAAATGTCATTTATGTTTGTAAATTTCATTCAATTTGAACAAATAGCTCTCTCTCTCTCTATCTCTCTCTCTCTGTCTCTCTCTCTCTCTCTCTCTCTCTCTCTCTCTCTCTCTCTCTGTCTCTCTATCTCTTTCTCTCTCCCCCCCCCCCCCCCCAATGCTGGAGCAATTACGTTTTCTTAGAGAATATTTAAAATATCCTAATAACATGATAGTAATGCCTTGATAGGTGCCTCCTTCCCTCCTCTAGCCTACGGGACACCCTTGGGCAAGGTGGAGTACCCGTTTAGCTCCCGATCAGGGTTACGTGAAGCCATGCGTGCAGGTGGTGGATGAAGTTGAAGAGCAGCCGACAGATAGTTGTAGGTTATGGTCTCCAGCTTCACGACGGAAGGCAGAGGATCTCTTTTTTTGGGAGACATTGGCTACGGTCATCGACCAGTATGGTCACTGCTAGGAAGGAAAGCAATGGCAAACTACCTTCTTTACAGATGCCAAGAATATCATGCACTGCAGTCTTATCGATAATCAGAGAAACGGCGTAAATGGGTGCTCCATAGGAGCAGCCTCGCCCGGTAGGAGTAGTCATGTGCACCAGGTGACTCCAGACCGTCATCAGGAGACTGAGTGCAAAAGAATATCAACATTGAAAGTAGGGAGTCTCTGTGGCGAAGTGGTCAAGCCGTTTGACGTTTGACTCGTGAGCCGAAGGTTGTGGGTTCGATTTCGGGCCGCGTCCTTCGGTTTACGAGTTAAATGTTTCGGAGACTCCCATGGGTCGTCGCTAAAAGCTACGGAGTTCGTGCTTTGTGCGACGCTTTCCGTACTGCGGAAAGAGACCGAGCCATATGGGATAAAAACCCGGTGCAATGAAGTCGACCCTGTCGACTTTTAAGCGACTTTAATGCAAGAACTATGAGTGGGGATGGGAAATTTGATAACATTAAGAATGAAATGAGAAGATTAAATATTAACCTGTTAGGTGTACGTGAGACCAGATGGACAGGAATGGGCATTATGACCTCTGAGGAATATAGAATAATCTATTCTGATGGAGAGAAACAACAGCGAGGAGTCACAATTATAATGGATACAGAGAGAGCAAAATCGATCAAAGGATATTGGACTGTATCAGACAGAGTGTTACTGGTGAAGTTGAGTGAAGACCTTTTGATGTTAACGTCATACAGGTTTATGCACCAACAGCAGACAGTAGTGATGACAGCATCGATGAATTTTATAGTGATTTAGAGAAAGCCTTCAAGAAATGCAAGAATTCTGAAGTAACTATCATAATGGGTGACTTGATTGCCAAAGTTGGAAATCAACAGGACGGATGCATAGTGGGCAAGTATGGACTAGGGCAGGGGTGGGCAAACTACGGCCCGCGGGCCGCATGCGGCCCGCCAAGTGATTTTATGCGGCCCGCGAGGGCATTTAGAAATAAAAATTTTTAATTAGTTTTTAAGTTATTTCGTTGAATTTTACAGAATTTAATGTACCGTTATGATGAGTGTCAATAACAAACGTAAGATTGAAGATGAATGCCATGTTTTTAATGATGAATGGACAACTAAGTACTGTTTTATAAAAGTTGGTAGCAAATCAGTTTACTTGTTGTGTCGTGAGTCAGTGGCTGTCTTCAAGGAGTACAATTTAAAAAGACATTATCAAAGAAAACATTCCGATTTCGGATACAATTTAACGACCGAAGAGAAGAAGAGGAAATGCTTTGATTTGGTGAAAAATTTGGAGAAACAACAAACTGTTTTCGCTAAACAGTCTTCAATTCAAGATGCAGCAACTGAAGCTAGTCTTATACTGTCACACAGAATTGTAAAACAGAACAAGCCATTTTCTGATGGCGAGTTCATCAAGGAATGTTTGCTAGATGCAGTAAACTTTATGTGTCCAGAACAAACAAAAAAAAAAAAAACAGATTTGACAACATAACTTTATCAAGGTGAACTGTGGTCAGGCGTGTTGACAAGATCAGTGACAATTCGATGCATAAACTTCAAGATGCAAGTAAACAATTTTTGTGGTACTCTCTTGCATTGGATGAGAGTACCGATGTACACGATACTGCCCAATTATTGATATTTATACGTGGAATAAACACTTCTTTCAAACTCACTGAAGAGTTACTGATTGATGAGTCAGTCAAAGACACAACCACAGGCCATGATATATTCAATACTGTTACTAACTGTGTTGAAAGAACTGGGTTCGTTTGGAACAAGATGGCAAGTGTTACAACTTACGGAGCTCGTGCTTTGATTGGAAAAAATGTAGGTCTGGTAAAGTTGATAAGTGATAAGATTAAAGCAGAATATCCAGACCACACATTATTACCACTTCACTGTGTGATTCATCATGAAAGTGTGTGTAAAACTGTTTTGAATATCAAGCATGTTATTGACCCAGTTGTCAGTGTCATCAACCTCATCAGATCAAGAGGACTTAATCACAGACAGTTCAAGTCATTACTTGACGATTTGGAAACAGAACATTCCGATGTCCTGAACCACACCAATGTTCGATGGCTGAGTCTCGGCAAGGTGTTGAGGCGAGGAGTGTGGGAACTCAGAGAAGAAATAGTGATGTTCCTAGAGATGAAGGGCATTGCATGTGACTTTAATACTAACATTGTCAATAAAGAGTGGCAGTTAGACTTTATGTTTGCCATTGAAATTATGGAAAAGTTAAATGAACTGAATGTCAAACTTCAGGGTAATGGTGTGTTTGCATATGAATTGTATGTATATGTAAAATCATTTCAGGCAAAACTCTCACTGTTCTCCAGACAAGCAAGTGAAAAATGATTTTGTCACTTCCCTTTGCTGAAACAAGAAACCATTTCTGGTGAAATGACTGAAAAGTACAACGCCCAATTAGATGCATTGATTGAAGAATTTGGATGGAGATTCCAAGATTTCAAGAAATTAGAGCCATAGTTCAATATTCTCAGTTCACCTTTTAGCGCAGAAGCTGATACAGCCACAGAGGACATACAGTTGGAGCTGCTTGACTTACAAGCAGATCATGACCTGAAAGAGAAATTCAAGACAGATGGTTTGCTGGATTTCTATGGATCTTTATCACAAGAATCATTTCCCAACTTGAAAAACTTTTGCAGCTAAACTTTTATCATTATTTGGATCAACATACATTTGCGAATAAGCATTCTCTTGCTTGAAGATTAACAAATCTAAGAATAGGTCTGTATTGTCGGACTGCAACTTGCATGCTGTCATGCGAATTTCAACAAGTAAACTTGCTCCAGATTTCAAGAATATTGTCAAAAATTGCAAGCAGTTACATACATCTCATTAGAAATCAACAACTGTAGTGACAATATAGTCGATGTGTGTCTAAATTAAAGCCATTGATAGATAATAAAGAATATTTGTTATAATAACAGGTCGTAAAATCGAGTTAACAAATTTGTAAAAGTTTTTGTCCATATTGACAAATATAATGTATAAGTGTATAAGTAAAATAAAATTGCAATAATTATTTATTTATACAGCTTAATAACCTATAAATAATTAATAATTATTTATTGTGATAGGCTGCAATAAATAAAATGGATATATATATATATATATATATATATATATATATATATATATATATATATATATATATATATATATATATGCGGCCCGCCAATAGCTTTACATTTGTCAATGCGGCCCGCCACACGAAAAGTTTGCCCACCCCTGGACTAGGGGAACAGAGTGAAAGAGGTTGCAGACTAGTACAGTGGGCAAAAGAACAAGATTTGATTATTGGAAACACCTGGTTTCAACAGCACCCAAGGAGATTATGGACATGGAGGAGTCCTGATCATAAGATTAGAAATCAGATTGATTACATCCTTATCAACAGGAAGATTTCGAAATGTCTTAAAAGTGGCAAAAACTATACCAAGCGCAAACTGCTACAGCGACCATAGATTAATCTTAAGCAATTTACATATAAAATTAAAGAAAGTCAAATATTCACCAAGAAACACAAAATTTGATCTATAAGCACTGAAGAGTGAGGAAATAAAAGATAAAATCAACGTAGAGGTAAAAAACAGATTCGATGCATTGTCCGATATGGAAATATTATTTCAAGACGTCAGTGACCAATGGGAAATGTTAAAGAAATCAGTCAACCAAGATGCAGAAAAATCCATCCCAAAAATAAAGATAATAGGACGCCAGAAATGGATGACGGAAGACATCTTAAAACTCATGGAAGTAAGAAGAAATAACAAAAAATAACAATGAAACATATGAAGAGATTCATAGGAAAATTAAAAGCTATGCAAAGAAGCAAAAGAAACATGACTTGAGGAAAATTGCAAGAAAATTGAACACCAACACAACACACGGAATACCAAATTAATGCACAAAAGAATTAATGACATTGCTAACAATTAGTAGCTTTCTCCGTAACCCCCATTACTCCCGTGGTTGATGTGAACGCACGAGAATTAGAAGTGGTTCGAGTCGCGCCAGTGACTTATTAGAGTATGGAGCCGGTCGCTCAGAAAGTCGTGGCGTGCTGATGAGCGTAATCTAGCCTAGGAATCAACATACAGCTGAAAGATGCTGGTGTTGACCGCAATATCCTGAAACGGGATGGAAACGTGGGGAAAAAAACACACACCAAAAAACTAACAAAAGAACACACACATCATCGGGTTTCCTAAAAATCAAAGATGGCAAAATCATAATAGAAAAAGATCAGATTTTACATGCGTGGTCAGATTATTATGTGAAAGACCTTTATGGTGATACAAGAGAAGAACAATATGATCATCGGAATAATAATGAAGGACCAGCAATTTCAAAGATGGAAGTTCAGAATGCTCTTAACCATATGAAAAACGGCAAGACCCCGGGTACAGATAATAATGATAACATCACAGTAGAAATGATCAATGCCTTAGAACAGGGGTCACGGTGGGCCGGATAACTAACACAATTCCGACCGCGGGCCGGAAACTCACTCTGTACAATACTTGCGCCGTCTCCGTGGCGAAGGTCTTACGGGCGCGGTTCGTAATCCCGTATACCCACGTTCGAAATACAGCTGCGAGCGATTTGGCAGCAGACAACGTTGCGCTGGTTTTTACGCTATGTTATGGGTGCCGGTCGTTCGAAAAGCAATGGTAAACTACTGAACATAAACTTGCCAAGACATCAACAACAGCAAACAATGCTGGTGTTGACTGAAAACGTCCTGCAAAGGATATGCAACTAACTTTAACAATAATTTTAAGCTAGAACGAAAGCCCTGGGAAAAAAGACGAAAAACTAAGTTAATCATGGAAAGGGCGTGCAATGCACACAAACAAACAAACAAACAAACAAACAAACAAACAAAGACAACCAACATATTTATATTTATTTACTAAACAAAGTTATCAAAGAAGGCGACGTTAGCAAAAAAATAGTTACATCAGATATATTGTGCACATATCCGAATCTCACAAACTAAGCAGCAACAGAGGATAGTAAGTTTTGTGAAACTGACGTGTGGCTTTCAAAATACCATCAATGTTTGGTTTGGAATTGCTGCATCCAATCAAGAGAATTGCTTTCAAATAATCATCAGTCAATCTCATTTGATGTGGTGACTTCACAGATTTCCTTTTTGAAAATGTTAGCTCACAGACATATGTTGTACCAAACAATGATGTCATACCAGAGGCACATGTCTTAAGTTTCGGAAACTCAACATCAGGTAAGCAGCGGTACTTCCTTCTCAATGAGCTCCAACTGTAATTCAACTGGCACACCATTCAGGTTACAATCAAACGGACTCTGGAACAGAAGGATGTCACTCTCAAATCTGTCAAGATCTGAAAATCTCTCCAAACTCTTTGAAACAGTGAAAATGAGAAAGGTTTTCTCCTTCCAGTTGTGCTTCCAACAATGACAGATTTCTTCAAAAGCCTTTGATGGTTCTGTAGAGATCACAGACGAGGTAATCTTTTCCTTGAAGTTTCAAATTCAGTTCATTCATATCGACCAAAATTGACAGCCAGGTAGGATCTGACAGCTGTGAATCAGCTTTATATTTTTCAGTGAGGAAAACATCTATTTCGTTTCGGAGCTTGTAAAAACGAAGCAGGACTTTACCGCAGCTGAGCCACCTGACTGATATGTGATAAGGCAAGTCACAGAATTCAGAATCAATTTCTTCGAGAAAAGCCTAGAACTGACAGTGAGTGAGTGCACGTCCCCGGAATGAAGTTCACAGCAGAAACTACTGGTTTCAGTACACAAGAAATATCTAAATCTTTCCCACAGAGTACTTGCTGATGTACGATGCAGTGTATGAAAAGAGCGCCCGGAATTTGCAAATCTTCCAAATGAGTCCTGATATGCCCCAACAGACCCTTCCTCACTCCAGTCATGTTTTTTCCCCTCATCAACTGTAACACATCGAAGCTGATTCCACCGAAGGTTATAGTCTTTGAAAATTGTTTGCACTTCCACGAAAATGACTTTCCCAGTTGTTGTTCCATGCATGCTGCAAACGGACGCCAACTCTTCCGTTATCTGACAATCCAAATTGACACCACAAATGAACACGAGAAGTTGTGACGTACTCGAGAGATCAATAGACTCATCCAGCGCCAGAGAATACTACAAGTTACTAGCTTTCTCGCGTATCTGTAGCACTATGCTCTCTCCAAGTTCTTCTGTTCTCCGCACAACTGAACTTGCCGAAAGGCTGATAGTTCCAAACAAATCGGCTTTCTCAGGACACAAGTCATTTGCTGCTTCGATCACACACACTCTTTAATGACGTTGCCATCAGTAAACGGTTTTCCTCGTTCTGCCATCTTATGCACTGTTTTGTAACTTGTACGAGTGACAGATTCATTTTCAGCAAATTTTCTCGTGAAGAGATTTCTTTGCGTTTCAAAACCACGATTAATGGTTTCATATTTCCCAGAGCGTAATTTTCACATGGCATGGACGAGACAGGAACACTGAGCTGATCCACGACACTGGTGATCGAGTGAAATGGCGAGTCATGACCGCCCACGCTTTCCAGGATGGCACATGATTGATTGATTGAATTTTCCAGAAAACTTTTAATATGTTGATGCATGTTTTGTTTCGTAGTGACGCCGAAGATTGTACTCTTTCAAAACGGCAACACTTTCGCTGTATATTACGCAGCTGGTTTTCTGGTCCTTTGTTTCCACAAATAAGTACTTTACTCCTCACTCGGCGTCCACTTTTCTTTTCCTACTAGCCACAATTAAGGGTGAAGTACACGGAATCTGAAAATGAAAAAAGATATTACATTAGAAACATAATTAAAATCCTATTGAAACACAAGAAAAGCAGACGACTAGGGGTCACTGGTGAAGCTACAGCTCATCAAAGGTACATATACAGTTTATAGGTACCCTTGTGTAACCGCACAGAGATGATAGAGATATAGCACAACGCCGACTGTTCATGGGCCGTAGAAGAAGAGACGAATAAGAAGACAAAGAGAATCTCATTCTATCTCTACGGCTAAGAAAAAAAAAAAAACCCAACGATTTAGAGATATCAGAAGAAATTCAGGTCAGTGTACAGGGAATCAGAATAATGTAATTGTAAAGATACAACAACATCTGATTAATAATGCCAATGCCATAATATATAAAATTCATGATTAGATGCAATGACAAAATAGGCATCCCCATGAATAAACATATACATGATCATCCTACACAGTACCAGTGATCTTCCATCACAACTTGGGTAGTCATCCAACACAGTACCAGTGATCTTCCATAACAGCATGGGTAGTCATCCAACACAGTACAGTGATCCTCATCACAGCATGGATAATCATCCAACACTGTAACTGTAGTCTGATACACAACACCAGCAATTATCAGACAACAAGATGGAACAAAGGTCATTCATTCAGTAGCATGTCCTTTGCAGAACCTCGCTCCCATAACAACCATCCGAAAACTCTCGATCATAAGCAAGATTTCCCGCTTCAGATACATCCATCTGGAGATCATCCTCCACATCCTGCACCCATCTTCTCTGTGGCCGTCCTCTTCCTCTCTTCCCAGGCATATATCCCTCCATTATTGTTCTCATGCACAGACAAAGCTATTATATTCCTATATTCTTATTTAAACTATGAATGTTCGTTCAAAACTCACCCCACAGCAGATAATCGTCAATCCACAATCAAGATCCTCTTGGATCTTTGGATCTTCACAGGCCTGTCTACCCTCTCAACTGCGGTCTGGAAAAACAGTTGCTACGCTCGGCCGTGCCTGGGGCATGTTCGCCCATCTACTTGGTAGTGGCTCAGGGGTTTAAGTTCAAACCCTCTGCTGAAAATTAGACATCAGCATCTCTTCGGCCTAAGTTGTTCCCAAGGCCAAAGAGGCGGGAACATGGCTTTACTGGGCTGTTATAGGCACGCCAACACAACATCCCAGCAACCTATACACTTTTTATCAGGGTATCAAGGGTTATGCTACTCCATACTCTTGTAGAGTCGCGGCAGGCGGCTTCATTTTGGTAATAGAATATGTCTCATAATAAGATTCGCAAAATGTATAAATAGGGCCACCTAAATAAACAACCCAGTGCAGCCAGGAGGTCTCCGCACGTGTGAAGATCTCCTATTATTCTAAACATAATATTTACATTTAAATTGTATCACAACGTCTCATGTTTCATAGTTATATCAAGCAAGTTCGAGTACCGACGGTGGGCCGGGATGAAATGACGTCGCGGGCCGGATCCGGCCCGTGGGCCGTAGTTTGGTGACCCCTGGTCTAGGAGATAGGAAAGAAAGAGATGGCGATTAATAGGCGAAGTGAGTACGACAAAACCTGGTCTGGCACAATCAAGGCCTCCATGCACTTATTTTCGCACTGGCGAAAGGCGTGCAAGCTTATGGGGCTTATGTTGACAAATATTACAAATAGTAATAGTTCCCCCTCCCCTCTCTTCTCTCTCTCTCTCCTCTCTCTCTCTCATCTCTCTCTCTCTCTCTCTCTCTCTCTCTCTCTCTCTCTCTCTCTCTCTCGCTCTCCCTCCCTCTCTCTCTCTCTCTCTCTCTCTCTCTCTCTCTCTCTCTCTCTCTCTCTCTCTCTCTCTGCTAAATGCTGATGCAATTACGTTTGCTTAGAGAATATTTCAAAGATCGTAATAACATGATAGTAAGCTTTAACTGATCACTACACTTATATTCAAGCATTCTGCGGAAATTTGTTTTTTTGTTTTCGCATATCCTATTTCCATCGCTGTTAACAACAGCATTTTACCGCTGTTGTTGATGTCTTTTGCAAGATTACGCACAGTATTTTGCATTGCTTACTGAGCGACAATCTCAGATACCCCTGTAAGTAACCAAACGCGACCCGATTCCCTACCGAATCTCGCGCAGATGTTTCCCCACACGTGGATATACGGATTACGGAGAAAATCGTTAACACCTTCGCCAGGGAGACCGGCTCCGCGGAATTGCTAGATATCTAAAAGAAAAACACCACCGACAAACAAAATTGATGGTCCTTCATTATTATCGATGATCATATTGTTCTTGTCTTGTATCAACATAAAGGTCTTTCACATAATCTGACCACGCATGTAAATCTGATCTTTTTCTATTATGATTTTGGCATCTTTGGTTTTTAGGCAACCTGTTGATGTGTGTGTTCTTTTGTTAGTGATGTCATTAATTCTTGTGTACATTAATTTGGTATTCTGGGTGTTGTGTTGGTTTTCAATTTCCTTGCAATTTTCCTCAGGCCATGTTTCTTTGCCTTTTTGCATAGCAGTAGCTTCCTAATTTTCCTGTGAATCTCTCGTATATGTCCTTGTTATTTTTGCTATTTCTTCTTATTTCCATGAGTCTTAAGATGTCTTCCAACATCCATTTCTTGCGCCCTATTATCTTTATTTTTGGGATTATCATTGTTGTTAGTGCAGCTTCTTGACTGATTTATTTTATATTTTCGATTGGTCACTGGACGTCTTGAAATAATATTGCATTGCCATATCGGACAATGTATTGAATCTGTTCTTTACCTCTACGTTGAATTTATCTTTTATCTCCTCACTCTTCAGTGCCTGTAGATCAAATTGTGTATTTCTATTTGTATATTTGACTTTCTTTAAGTTTATATGTAAATGCCTAAGATTAATCTATGGTTGCAGTAGCAGTCTACGCTTGGTAAGGGGACATAAACATCTAATATTGTTACAAGGGAGTCTACTAGAACTTGAAAAGAAATGGTATCTTCCTAGCTATAATACCAGTAACTAACATCAATATCTTTATTTTTATGTGATAATAAAACAGTTATTACAGTAGTTATTTGTTTGCAATCATGAGAAGAAATCTATCAAAGTTTTTATACAACATTTGTTGAATCTTTATTATTTACATTTTGTTATCAACAGTCTCAATGCTACGTTTATGTTTAATTTTTGAAACTGCACTTTTAATGATGGGGATGATTTATTCTTCATTCTGTTTCCCTCATTGGGGAAACAACATTTTTTTACTGGCCTCTTAAGGCCACCCACAATTTAAAGAAAATTTACTTACATTTTAACGGCGAAAGATTTTGGAAGTCTATGGGGTTTATGTTGATAAATATGTTTAGAGGAAATGTCATTTATGTTTGTAAATTTCATTCAATTTGAAACAAATAGCTCTCTCTCTCTCTCTCTCTCTCTCTCTCTCTCTCTCTCTCTCTCTCTCTCTCTCTCTCTCTCTCCCTCTCTCCCCTCCCCTCCCCCCCCCCCAAACCTGGTGCAATAACGTTTGCTTAGAGAATATTTAAAATATCATAATAACATGATAGTAATGCCTTGATGGGTGCCTCCTTCCCTCCGCTAGCCCATGGACACTCTTGGGCCAGATAGAGTACCCGTTTAGCTCCCGATCAGGGTTACGTGAAGCCATGGGTGCAGGTGGTGGATGAGTTTGAAGAGCAGCCGACAGATAGTTGTAGGTTATGGTCTCCAGCTTCACGACGGAAGGCAGAGGATCTCTTTTTTGAGAGACATTGGCTACGGTCACCGACCAGTATGGTCACTGCTAGGAAGGAAAGCAAATGGCAAACTACCTTCTTTACAGATGCCAAGAATATCATGTACTGCAGTCTTATCGATAATCAGAGAACGGCGTAAATGGGTGCACCATAGGAGCAGCCTCGCCCGGTAGGGGTAGTCATGTGCATCAGGTGGACTCCAGACCGTCATCAGGAGACTGAGAGCAAAGAATATCAACATTGAAAGTAGGAACTTGGAATGTAAGAACTATGAGTGGGGGATGGAAATTTGATAACATTAAGAATGAAATGAGAAGATTAAATATTAACCTTTTAGGTGTACGTGAGACCAGGTGGATAGGAATGGGCATTATGACATCTGAGGAATATAGAATAATCTATTCTGATGGGGAGAAACAACAGCGAGGATTCGCATTATAATGGATACAGAGAGAGAGCAAAATCGATCAAAGGATATTGGACTGTATCAGACAGAGTGTTACTGGTGAAGTTGAGTGGACGACCTTTTGATGTTAACGTCGTACAAGTTTATGCACCAACAAGCAGACAGTAGTGATGACAGCATCGATGAATTTTATAGTGATTTAGAGAAAGCCTTCAAGAAATGCAAGAATTCTGAAGTAACTATCATAATGGGTGACTTGATTGCCAAAGTTGGAAATCAAAAGGACGGATGCATAGTGGGCAAGTATGGACTAGGGGAACAGAGTGAAAGAGGTTGCAGACTAGTACAGTGGGCAAAAGAACAAGATTTGATTATTGGAAACACCTGGTTTCAACAGCACCCAAAGAGATTATGGACATGGAGGAGTCCTGATCACAAGATTAGAAATCAGATTGATTACATCCTCATCAACAGAAGATTTCGAAATGTCTTAAAAGTCGCAAAAACTATACCAAGCGCAAACTGCTACAGCGACCATAGATTAATCTTAAGCAATGTACATATAAAATTAAAGAAAGTCAAATATTCACCAAGAAACACAAAATTTGATCTACAAGTACTGAAGAGTGAGGAAATAAAAGATAAATTCAACGTAGAGGTAAAAAACAGATTCGATGCATTGTCCGATATAGAAATATTATTTCAAGACGTCAGTGACCAATGGGAAATGTTAAAGAAATCATTCAACCAAGCTGCAGAAAAATCCATCCCAAAAATAAAGACAATAGGACGCAAGAAATGGATGACGGAAGACATCTTAAAACTCATGGAAGTAAGAAGAAATAACAAAAGATAACAAGGAAACATATGAAGAGATTCATAGAAAATTAAAAGCTATGCAAAGAGGCAAAAGAAACATGACTTGAGGAAAATTGCAAGGAAATTGAACACCAACACAACACCCGGAATACCAAATTAATGCACAAAGAATTAATGACATTACTAACAATTAGCAGCTTTCTCCGTAACCCCGAATACTCTCGTGTTTGATGTGAACGCACGAGAATTAGAAGTGGTTCGAGTCGCGCCAGTGACTTATTAGAGTATGGAGTCGGTCGCTCAGAAAGTCGTGGTGTGCTGATGAGCGTAATCTAGCCTAGGAATCAACATACAGCTGAAAGATGCTGGTGTTGACCGCAATATCCTGAAAACAGGATGGAAACGCGGGAAAAAAAAAACACACCAAAAAACTAACAAAAGAACACACCACATCAACGGGTTTCCTAAAAATCAAAGATGGCAAAATCATAATAGAAAAAGATCAGATTTTACATGCGTGGTCAGATTATTATGTGAAAGACCTTTATGTGATACAAGAGAAGAACAATATGATCATCGAATAATAATGAAGGATCATCAATTTCAAAGATGGAAGTTCAGAATGCTCTTAACCATATGGAAACAGGCAAGACCCCGGGTACAGATAACAATGATAACATCACAGTAGAAATGATCAATGCCTTAGAACAGGGGTCACCAAACTTTTTTTCACGGCGGGCCGGATAACTAACAAAATGACGAGCGCGGGCCGGATACTCACTCTGTACAATACTTGCGCCGTCTCCGTGGCGAAGGTCTTACGGGCGCGGTTCGTAATCCCGTATACCCACGTTCGAATACAGCTGCGAGCGATTTGCAGCAGACAACGTTGCGCTGGTTTTTACGCTATGTTATGGGTGCCGGTCGTTCGAAAAGCAATGGTAAACTACTGAACATAAACTTGCCAAGACATCAACAACAGCAAACAATGCTGGTGTTGACTGAAAACGTCCTGTAAAGGATATGCAACTAACTTTAACAATAATTTTAAGCTAGAACGAAAGCTCTGGGAAAAAAGACGAAAAACTAAGTTAATCATGGAAAGGGCGTGCAATGCACACAAACAAACAAACAAACAAACAAACAAACAAAGACAACCAACATATTTATATTTATTTACTAAACAAAGTTATCAAAGAAGGCGACGTTAGCAAAAAAATAGTTACATCAGATATATTGTGCACATATCCGAATCTCACAAACTAAGCAGCAAAAGAGATAGTGAGTTTTGTGAAACTGACGTGTGGCTTTCAAAATACCATCAATGTTTGGTTGGAATTGCTGCATACAATCAAGAGAATTGCTTTCAAATGTTCATCAGTCAATCTCATTCGATGTGGTGACTTCACAGACTTTCCTTTTGAAAATGTTAGCTCACAGACATATGTTTTTCCAAACAATGATGTCATACCAGCGGCAAATTTCTTAAGTTTCGGAAACTCATCATCAGGTAAGCAGCGGTACTTCCTTCTCATGAGCTCCAACTGTAATTCCAACTGGCACACAATTAAGGTTACAATCAAACGGATTCTGGAACAGAAGGATGTCACTCTCAAATCTGTCAAGATCTGAAAATCCCTCCAAACTCTTTGAAACAGTGAAAATGAGAAAGGTTTTCTCCTTCCAGTTGTGCTTCCAACAATGACAGATTTCTTCGAAAGCCTTTGATGGTTCTGTAGAGATCACAGGCGAGGTAATCCTTTCAGTTCATTCATATCGACCAAAATTGACAACTTTGACAGCCAGGTAGGATCTGACAGCTGTGAATCAGTTTTATCTTTTTCAGTGAGGAAAACATCTATTTCGTTTCGGAGCTTGTAAAAACGAAGCAGACTTTACCGCAGCTGAGCTACCTGACTGATATGTGATAAGCAAGTCACAGAATTCAGAATCAATTTCTTCAAGAAAAGCCTAGAACTGACGGTGAATGAGTGCATGTTCCCGAATGAAGTTCACAGCAGAATCTACTGGTTTCAGTACACAAGAAATATCTAAATCTTTCCCACAGAGTACTTGTTGATGTACAATGCAGTGTATGAACAGAGCGCCGGGAATTTGCAAATCTTCCAAATGAGTCCTGATCTGCCCCAACAGACCCTTCCTCACTCAGTCATGTTTGTTTCCCCTCATCAACTGTAACACCTCGAAGCTGATTCCACCGAAGGTTATAGTCTTGGAAAATTGTTTGCACTTCCACGAAAATGACTTTCCCAGTTGTTGTTCCATGCATGCTGCAAATGGACGCCAACTCTTCCGTTATCTACAATCCAAATTGACACCACAAGTTGTGTGACACGAGAAGTTGTGACGTACTCGAGAGTTCAATAGACTCATCCAGCGCCAGAGAATACTACAAGTTCCTAGCTTTCTCGCGTATTTGTAGCACTATGTTCTCTCCAAGTTCTTCTGTTCTCCGCACAACTGAACTTGCCGAAAGGCTGATAGTTAAAAAACAAATCGGCTTTCTCAGGACACAAGTCATTTGCTGCTTCGATCACACACACTCTTTAATGACGTTGCCATCAGTAAACGGTTTTCCTCGTTCTGCCATCTTATGCACTGTTTTGTAACTTGTACGAGTGACAGATTCATTTTCAGCAAATTTTCTCGTGAAGAGATTTCTTTGCGTTTCAAAACCACGTTTAATGGTTTCATATTTCCCAGAGCGTAATTTTCAGAAAACTTTTAATATGTTGATGTTTGTTTCGTAGTGACGCCGAAGATTGTACTCTTTCAAAACGGCAACACTTTCGCTGCATATTACGCAGCTGGTTTTCTGGTCCTTTGTTTCCACAAATAAGTACTTTTACTCCTCACTCGGCGTCCACTTTTCTTTTCCTAACTAGCCATAATTAAGGGTGAAGAACACGGGATCTGAAAATGAAAAAGACATTACATTAGAAACATAATTAAAATCCTATTGAAATACAAGAAAAGCAGAGGACTAGGGGTCACTGGTGAAGCTACAGCTCATCAAAGGTACATATACAGTTTATAGGTACCTTTGTGTAACCGCACAGAGATGATAGAGATAATAGCACAACGCCGACTGTTCATGGGGCGTAGAAGAAGAGAGGAATAAGAAGACAACGAGAATCTCATTCTATCCCTACGGCTATCAAGTATAAACAACGATTTAGAGATATCAGATGGAATTCAGGTCAGTGTACAGGGAATCAGAATAATGTAATTGTAAAGATACAACAACATCTGATTAATAATGCCAATGCCATAATAAATAAAATTCATGATTAGATGCAATGACAAAATAGACATACCATGAATAAACATACACATGATCATCCTTCACAGTACCATTGATATTCCATCACAACTTGGGTAGTCATCCAACACAGTACCAGTGATCTTCCATCACAGCATGGGTAGTCATCCAACACAGTACCAGTGATCCTCATCACAGCATGGATAATCATCCAACACTGTAACTGTAGTCTGATACACAACACCAGCAATTATCAGACAACAAGATGGAACAAAGGTCATTCATTCAGTAGCATGTCCTTTGCAGAACCTCGCTCCCATAACAACCATCCGGAAAACCTCTCGATCATAAGCAAGATTTCCCGCTTCAGATACATCCATCTGGAGATCATCCTCCACATCCTGCACCCATCTTCTCTGTGGCCGTCCTCTTCCTCTCTTCCCAGGCATATATCCCTCCATTATTGTTCTCATGCACAGACAAAGCTATTATATTCCTATATTCTTATTTAAACTATGAATGTTCGTTCAAAACTCACCCCACAGCAGATAATCGTCAATCCACAATCAAGATCCTCTTGGATCTTTTGGATCTTCACAGGGCCTGTCTACCCTCTCAACTGCGGTCTGGAAAAACAGTGGCTACGCTCGGCCGTGCCTGGGGCATGTTCGCCCATCTACTTGGTAGTGGCTCAGGGGTTTAAGTTCAAACCCTCTGCTGAAAATTAGACATCAGCATCTCTTCGGCCTAAGTTGTTCTTAATGCCAAAGAGGCGGGAACATGGCTTTACTGGGCTGTTATAGGCACGCCAACACAACATCCCAGCATCCTATACATTTTTTTACCAGGGTATCAAGGATATGCTACTCCATACTCTTGTAGAGTCGCGGCAGGCGGCTTCATTTGGCAATAGAATATATCTCATAATAAGATTCGCAAAATGTATAAATAGGGCCGCCTAAATAAACAACCAGTGCAGCCAGGAGGTCTCCGCACGTGTGAAGATCTCCTATTATTCTAACATAATATTTACATTTAAATTGTATCACAACGTCTCATGTTTCATAGTTATATCAAGCAAGTTCGAGTACCGACGGCGGGCCGGATGAAATGACGTCGCGGGCCGGATCCGGCCCGTGGGCCGTAGTTTGGTGACACCTGGTCTAGGAGATAGGAAAGAAAGAGATGGCGATTATAGGCGAAGTGAGTAGGACAAAACCTGGTCTGGCACAATCAAGGGATCCATGCACTTATTTTCGCACTGGCGAAAGGCCGTGCAAGCTTATGGGGTTTATGTGTGACAAATATTACAAATAGTAATAGTTCCCCCTCCCCTCTCTTCCTCTCTCTCTCTCTCTCTCTCTCTCTCTCTCTCTCTCTCTCTCTCTCTCTCTCTCTCCCGCTCTCTCTCTCTCTCTCCCGCTCTCTCTCTCTCTCCCGCTCTCTCTCTCTCTCTCTCTCTCCCGCTCTCTCTCTCTCTCTCTCTCTCTCTCCCGCTCCTCTCTCTCTCTCTCTCTCTCCCCCGCTCTCTCTCTCTCTCTCTCCCGCTCTCTCTCTCTCCCGCTCTCTCTCTCTCTCTCTCTCTCTCTCTCTCTCTCTCCCGCTCTCTCTCCTCTCTCCTCTCTCTCTCTCTCTCTCTCCCTCTCTCTCTCTCTCTCTCCCGCTCTCTCTCTCTCTCTCCGCTCTCTCTCTCTCCCGCTCTCTCTCTCTCTCTCTCCTCTCTCCCTCTCTCTCTCTCTCTCTCTCTCCCGCTCTCTCTCTCTCTCTCTCCCGCCTCTCTCTCTCTCCGCTCTCTCTCTCTCTCTCTCTCCCGCTCTCTCTCTCTCTCTCTCTCCCGCTCTCTCTCCTCTCTCCCGCTCTCTCTCTCTCTCCCGCTCTCTCTCTCTCTCTCTCTCTCTCCCGCTCTCTCTCTCTCTCTCTCTCTCTCTCTCGCTCTCTCTCTCTCTCTCTCCCGCTCTCTCTCTCTCTCTCTCTCTCTCTCTCTCGCTCTCTCTCTCTCTCTCTCTCTCTCTCTCTCTCTCTGCTAAATGCTGATGCAATTACGTTTGCTTAGAGAATATTTCAAATATCATAATAACATGATAGTAATGCTTTAACTGATCACTACGCTTATATTCAAGCATTCTGCGGAAATTTTTGTGTGTTTCGCATATCCTATTTCCATCGCTGTCAACAACAGCATTTTACCGCTGTTGTTGATGTCTTTGCAAGATTACGCACAGTATTTTGCATTGCTTACTGAGCGACAATCTCAGATACCCTGTAAGTAACCAACGCGACCCGATTCCCTACCGAATCTCGCGCAGATGTTTCCCCACACGTGGATATACGGGATTACGGAGAAAATCGTTAACACCTTCGCCAGGGAGACCGGCTCCGCGGAATTGCTAGATATCTAAAAGAAAAACACCCCGACAAACAAAATTGATGGTCCTTCATTATTAATCTGATGATCATATTGTTCTTGTCTTGTATCAACATAAAGGTCTTTCACATAATCTGACCACGCATGTAAAATCTGATCTTTTTCTATTATGATTTTGGCATCTTTGGTTTTTAGGCAACCTGTTGATGTGTGTGTTCTTTTGTTAGTGATGTCATTAATTCTTGTGTACATTAATTTGGTATTCTGGGTGTTGTGTTGGTTTTCAATTTCCTTGCAATTTTCCTCAGGCCATGTTTCTTTTGCCTTTTTGCATAGCAGTAGCTTCCTAATTTTCCTGTGAATCTCTTCGTATATTTCCTTGTTATTTTTGCTATTTCTTCTTATTTCCATGAGTTTTAAGATGTCTTCCATCATGCATTTCATGCGCCCTATTATCTTTATTTTTGGGATTATCATTGTTGTTAGTGCAGCTTCTTGACTGATTTCTTTTATATTTTCGATTGGTCACTGACGTCTTGAAATAATATTGCATTGCCATATCGGACAATGTATCGAATCTGTTCTTTACCTCTACGTTGAATTTATCTTTTATCTCCTCACTCTTCAGTGCCTGTAGATCAAAGTTTGCGTTTCTATTTGTATATTTGACTTCTTTAAGTTTATATGTAAATTGCCTAAGATTAATCTATGGTTACAGTAGCAGTCTGCGCTTGGTAAGGGGACATAAACATGTAATATTATTACAAGGGAGACTACTAGAACTTGAAAAAGAAAATGGTATCATCCTAGCTATAATACCATTACCTACCATCAATATCTTCTATTTTTATTTGGTAAATAAAACAGCTAGTACCGTATTCAATTTTTAGCAATTCTGAGAAGAAATCTATCAAAGTGTTTATACAACATTTGTAGAATCTTTTATTACTTACATTTTATATCAACATTTTCAATTCTACGTTTATATTTAATTTTTAAAACTGTACTTTTAATGATAAGATTAATTATATCCACATTGTGTTTCCCCTCTGTGGGGAAACAACATTTTTTTACTGGCCTCTTAAGGCCACCCACAATTTAAAGAAAATTTACTTACATTAACGGCGAAAGATCTTGGAAGTCTATGGGGTTTATGTTGATAAATATGTTTAGAGGAAATGTCATTATGTTTGTAAATTTCATTCAATTTGAACAAATAGCTCTCTCTCTCTCTCTATCTCTCTCTCTCTGTCTCTCTCTCTCTCTCTCTCTCTCTCTCTCTCTCTGTCTCTCTATCTCTTTCTCTCTCCCCCCCCCCCCCCCCCAATGCTGGAGCAATTACGTTTTCTTAGAGAATATTTAAAATATCCTAATAACATGATAGTAATGCCTTGATAGGTGCCTCCTTCCCTCCTCTAGCCTACGGGACACCCTTGGGCAAGGTGGAGTACCCGTTTAGCTCCCGATCAGGGTTACGTGAAGCCATGGGTGCAGGTGGTGGATGAAGTTGAAGAGCAGCCGACAGATAGTTGTAGGTTATGGTCTCCAGCTTCACGACGGAAGGCAGAGGATCTCTTTTTTTGGGAGACATTGGCTACGGTCATCGACCAGTATGGTCACTGCTAGGAAGGAAAGCAATGGCAAACTACCTTCTTTACAGATGCCAAGAATATCATGCACTGCAGTCTTATCGATAATCAGAGAAACGGCGTAAATGGGTGCTCCATAGGAGCAGCCTCGCCCGGTTGGAGTAGTCATGTGCACCAGGTGACTCCAGACCGTCATCAGGAGACTGAGTGCAAAAGAATATCAACATTGAAAGTAGGGAGTCTCTGTGGCGAAGTGGTCAAGCCGTTTGACGTTTGACTCGTGAGCCGAAGGTTGTGGGTTCGATTTCGGGCCGCGTCCTTCGGTTTACGAGTTAAATGTTTCGGAGACTCCCATGGGTCGTCGCTAAAAGCTACGGAGTTCGTGCTTTGTGCGACGCTTTCCGTACTGCGGAAAGAGACCGAGCCATATGGATAAAAACCCGGTGCAATGAAGTCGACCCTGTCGACTTTTTAAGCGACTTAATGCAAGAACTATGAGTGGGGATGGGAAATTTGATAACATTAAGAATGAAATGAGAAGATTAAATATTAACCTGTTAGGTGTACGTGAGACCAGATGGACAGGAATGGGCATTATGACCTCTGAGGAATATAGAATAATCTATTCTGATGGAGAGAAACAACAGCGAGGAGTCACAATTATAATGGATACAGAGAGAGCAAAATCGATCAAAGGATATTGGACTGTATCAGACAGAGTGTTACTGGTGAAGTTGAGTGGAAGACCTTTTGATGTTAACGTCATACAAGTTTATGCACCAACAGCAGACAGTAGTGATGACAGCATCGATGAATTTTATAGTGATTTAGAGAAAGCCTTCAAGAAATGCAAGAATTCTGAAGTAACTATCATAATGGGTGACTTGATTGCCAAAGTTGGAAATCAACAGGACGGATGCATAGTGGGCAAGTATGGACTAGGCAGGGGTGGGCAAACTACGGCCGCGGGCCGCATGCGGCCCGCCAAGTGATTTTATGCGGCCCGCGAGGGCATTTAGAAATAAAAATTTTAATTAGTTTTTAAGTTATTTCGTTGAATTTTACAGAATTTAATGTACCGTTATGATGAGTGTCAATAACAAACGTAAGATTGAAGATGAATGCCATGTTTTTAATGATGAATGGACAACTAAGTACTGTTTTATAAAAGTTGGTAGCAAATCAGTTTACTTGTTGTGTCGTGAGTCAGTGGCTGTCTTCAAGGAGTACAATTTAAAAGACATTATCAAAGAAAACATTCCGATTTCGGATACAATTTAACGACCGAAGAGAAGAAGAGGAAATGCTTTGATTTGGTGAAAAATTTGGAGAAACAACAAACTGTTTTCGCTAAACAGTCTTCAATTCAAGATGCAGCAACTGAAGCTAGTCTTATACTGTCACACAGAATTGTATAACAGAACAAGCCATTTTCTGATGGCGAGTTCATCAAGGAATGTTTGCTAGATGCAGTAAACTTTATGTGTCCAGAACAAAACAAAAAAAAAAAAAACAGATTTGACAACATAACTTTATCAAGGTGAACTGTGATCAGGCGTGTTGACAAGATCAGTGACAATTCGATGCATAAACTTCAAGATGCAAGTAAACAATTTTTGTGGTACTCTCTTGCATTGGATGAGAGTACCGATGTACACGATACTGCCCAATTATTGATATTTATACGTGGAATAAACACTTCTTTCAAACTCACTGAAGAGTTACTGATTGATGAGTCACTCAAAGACACAACCACAGGCCATGATATATTCAATACTGTTACTAACTGTGTTGAAAGAACTGGGTTCGTTTGGAACAAGATGGCAAGTGTTACAACTTACGGAGCTCGTGCTTTGATTGAAAAAATGTAGGTCTGGTAAAGTTGATAAGTGATAAGATTAAAGCAGAATATCCAGACCACACATTATTACCACTTCACTGTGTGATTCATCATGAAGTGTGTGTAAAACTGTTTTGAATATCAAGCATGTTATTGACCCAGTTGTCAGTGTCATCAACCTCATCAGATCAAGAGGACTTAATCACAGACAGTTCAAGTCATTACTTGACGATTTGGAAACAGAACATTCCGATGTCCTGAACCACACCAATGTTCGATGGCTGAGTCTCGGCAAGGTGTTGAGGCGAGGAGTGTGGGAACTCAGAGAAGAAATAGTGATGTTCCTAGAGATGAAGGGCATTGCATGTGACTTTAATACTAACATTGTCAATAAAGAGTGGCAGTTAGACTTTATGTTTGCCATTGAAATTATGGAAAAGTTAAATGAACTGAATGTCAAACTTCAGGGTAATGGTGTGTTTGCATATGAATTGTATGTATATGTAAATCATTTCAGGCAAAACTCTCACTGTTCTCCAGACAAGCAAGTGAAAAATGATTTTGTCACTTCCCTTTGCTGAAACAAGAAACCATTTCTGGTGAAATGACTGAAAAGTACAACGCCCAATTAGATGCATTGATTGAAGAATTTGGATGGAGATTCCAAGATTTCAAGAAATTAGAGCCATAGTTCAATATTCTCAGTTCACCTTTTAGCGCAGAAGCTGATACAGCCACAGAGGACATACAGTTGGAGCTGCTT
>CAWUFQ010000373.1:0-54026 GCA_963921405.1 Cepaea hortensis
ACATGGAGCGAGAATATATTTGTCTTTCCTTTCGGGTAGACCCGTTGGAGCGCCTTGCGTCAAATGTGCACTGGTGCAGCTGCTGGTCAATTGATGGCCGTACCAACACCTACCGTTTGATAGTTGCAGCATGTCAAGTGATTTAAAGATTACGACAGAGATGCAACATACTACTGAAGTAGTGGAAAGGTAAACTTGAGTTTTAGTTGGTTCAGGCAAAGCTTGGCCTATAAATATCTATTGTCTTAACGACTGAGAGGATATGGCAAAACAGCAGTCTTGCCATGTTGGGAGGGGGTGACCGTTAGCCGATCTGGCTACGCGTCTTGATCTTGGCATGGCTAGGGAACACATCTGAAGAATAAGTAGTTACCAAATGATATCGCTTGTTCTTGGCAGCTGATAGACGAGTGATATCTTGATTCCTACGGCTTGCCGTTACTTCGTAGCATCTCTCTTTTAAATATAGGCACATTAGATAGCTACGGGGATGGGGTCCACCACTCTATAATCTATCTTCTTGAGCCAGGGGATGCTAGCCACAGGACTATCTCTTTCGTCTGTCACTCGATAGGATGATGTCGGGAGGATAATGGACTCCTCTATCTCACTGAGAGAACCTGATCTTATCTACACTATGGCTTGTGCAGGACAATGCCGGTACATTGGGGCGACAGCTCAGTTGAGAGCGGCGGCCGGGAGGGGTAGTATCTTCTTTGAATGGGGAACTACACGGTGTGCCATATAACCCCACTTAACGGGGAGAAACACACAGATTACTGGGCGCACCACACCACAAGATCTTGGTTGCGAGAAAGGCATGGTTTGCAAGTGAGAGGAAAGCATGGAAATGAATGTGCCCAATAATAATAAAGGCTTGGTATGAGTGTGGAATGTGTGTCTTGTAGACCAAACGTTCCTAGGGTGGACAACCTGACATCAACCAGCTGGAGGTCGACTCAAGCCCGGACGTAGCCAATCCAGGGGCTACCTGACAGGTCAGGCCCATATATTCGGGTATGGTATATACTGCATTGGGTCAAGCTCCTATATGTCAAATATATTAACTGAGACCCTATTGGTCCTCAGGATTGTGTGATGCATGAGTCCGCCCAGTCGCTCAATATTGTTTGTCATCTCCAGGGTCCTCTTTTGTTGGACGTGACCAAATCGGACAGTATCCACACAGCTTCTATGCTAGAGCCGAATACATCTGATGAAGCCAGATCAATGTATTAGCCATACTACACATGGTGTGCCTAACTCTGAGAGAGAGGCAAGGGTATATATTGAGGAAATGACATAGGCCCGAGAGAAATTGAATTCTGGACTAAGTCTACGCATGATTATCCTGTATACCATGAGCAAATGACAATTTACGGTAATGGTGCATCTCGGGTCCTTTCAGTGACCTAGGCCAGAGAGCAGTTGATTTCAAGGCGGAGTCTGCACATGATTATCCGGCATACCCATTTGGTACCGGACATTGATAGACACCGATCTATGTTAATTCCATGAACAATTCCCATTATGGGAAACCATAATTCAATGGAAGTCCTCAAAAACCAGTGGCTTTGATTCTACAGAAGCCGGTTGAACTTACACCCAAGTACCGGGAAGGAAGGAGCTTCTGGCACAAGTGGTGAGATGTATGTGGACAGATCGGACAATATATGAAGCTGGGTCTGTGACTATGGCAACCTGAGGCTCTGTGCCTGAACTTTATCTGTGTTGTGTCTGTTTAGAACTATCTGTTTTATCTGCCTTAATGTTTTCCTGTGCTGTTCTTTATTGATTTAATAAATCAAGTTTTAGTTTATTCCAACGATCACTGTTATATATATGGATCAGCCAGAAGAACACGGCAGGGAATAGGCCCTTAGGTCGAAAGAAAGAGTGACAGTGAGTCCGGGGAAAACGGAGGAGGGTTGGCAGGTAAAGACCTATCCCAGCCAGGGCTATAAAGAGAATAATTTTGAAACATTGTGACAGGGCTATTTGGGACCCTCCACGTAGCTTGTTACAATTTCTGGGGGCTCGCGCGGGATATTTGAAATCCTGGTGGAGTTCTGGCTGATATAGTGATAGGGGACAGATATCCTTGTCTACTATCAATAGGTTCTGCCTACCGTGCCTGGCTATTGTCTGTACTCTGCCTGACACAGACTGACCGACATATGACGTGTTGTGGTCGTATAAACTATCCAATTGTTATTTGATCGATAAAGTTTTGATATAGAATTGTATACATTTCCCTCTGAGTTTAGGATGGCATCAACTGGGTTTAATGTCGCTGACGTACAGGCTACAGGGCGTGAGATGGGCTATGATGGAGCGGAGTTACAGAAATATGTGCAGGAAGTGGAAAGAGACTTCAGACAGGCTGTGCGCGAAGCCAAGAAAATTGAGGCGGAGGCTAGGAAGATGGAGGCCGAGCAGGCAGTCAGAGACCATGAGTTTCGTATGAGGGAGTTGGAGCTGAAAGTTAAAACGGCCAAGGAAAGCGAGGGTGCAGTTGGAGGCGCAGTTCTCCCTGACTCAACAACTTCTAGTGGCGGTCCATACCAGGCAATGAAGTTCCCATTACTCCCGTTCGATGAACACAAAGAGAAGATCGACCAGTATCTTCAAAAATTCCAGTCGATGGCTTTGGCTATGGGGCTGGAACGTGGGAAATGGAACTTGAAAATCTCGCAGGGCCTGAGGGGGACCGCGTACGAGGTCTACTCAAGGTTGCCACCTGGTATGGAGAATGACTATGAGGCTCTGGAAAAAGCATTATTGAAAAGGTTCCAGATGACAGCCCATACATACCGTCAGCAGTTCAGAAAGTCCAAGAGAGAGCCAGGAGAGATGTTCGCAGCCTACAGTGTCAGACTGAAGTCTTACCTTTTGAAGTGGATGTCATTAGCTGGATATGCTAACGACTATGAAAGTTTGGAAGAATTAGTGGTCGTGGACCAAATGAAGAGGATGATGCCTAGGCCATTGCAAACCTTCTTGCTTGAAAATGGGGCAGAAAGGTTAGACATAGTCAACACATTGGCGGAAAGGTATGTGCTAGCTCATGGGGATAATGGGGAATTGTCACAACCCAATCCCCGACCACCAGACACCTGGTCTGGAAAGAAGAAGAACCCTAAAACAGCTCACCCCAGGAAGGAGGATCCTTTCGAGAAAGTTCCTATTAAGAAACCCTCTGGTAAGAGTCCACCTGGATCTCCTAAAAGAAAGTGGAGTGAAAAGTGGTGCGCCTATTGCAAATCTCCCACACACAATACGGTTGATTGCCGGCGTAAACAGAAAGACTCTCACTATGCTGCTTGTCTTGTAGAAACCGGGGAAGGGTCTCACAAGGAAGTAGAAGGGAGGGATCTTGGGAACAATGATTCAGAAAAACCACCAGTAGTAGAAACGGTACTTGTGAACGGACAACCAGTTGAGTGTCTCTATGACACCGGTCTGCAGTTTGAGGCTGTAATTTCATCACACTTAGTGAGCCCGGAGCAGCTAACCGGGGAATCTATTGAGATTCAAACGGCGACAAAGAGTGCGGTAGCGATGTCTCTTCCAATTGCGAAGGTAGACATCAAATCTAAATATGTTACCGGCACTATACAGGCAGCCGTTCTGCTAGATCCTATCTTCCCAATGATCTTGGGTTGTCGCTACGTCTTTCTAGGGATTCCAACCGAACCCATGTACGTAGGGGCGATGCAAACCAGATCTCAATCGGAGGATGAGCAGACGCCGGCCTTGATCGTGAATCCCTTGCCTGGGGAGTTACGAGCTGCTCAAAGCCAGGATGCTACGTTGCAACCTTGCTTCAACCAGTTGCCCAAATGTTCTGACCCACCAAGACGGGGTCAGTATTATATGAAGAATCGGTTACTGTACCGGAGAGCCGGAGTGGAGGATCGCCAGCATGGACAGCTGGTAGTTCCTAAGGCTTATCGGGAACAGCTTCTTCATATGGGACACACCATTTCTTTCAGTGGACATATGGGTGTCGGGGCAACTCTCCAGCGCATTTCCTGCCATTACTACTGGCCAGGGATGACTGGAGACGTGCGTAGGTACGTCAAGTCGAGCCCAGAGTGCCAGCGTGTGGCACCAAAACACTGGACAGCTCCGGTAGTCCTGGGAGACATGCCCATTATGAACTCTCCTTTCGAGAGAGTTGCCATCGACCTTGTTGGTCCTCTTCCTCGGACTAGGAAGAGGAATAAGTATATTCTCACGATGGTGGATTGCTGTTCCATGTGGGGCGAGGCGATACCGTTGGCCACAATCGACTCTAAGCGAGTGGCTGATGCACTGATGGAGACCTTTACTAGGTTGGGATTTCCCAACCAGATCCTAACGGACAATGGGTCTCAGTTCTGTGGTAAGCTGATGGAAGAAGTCTTTCGTATCTTCCAGACTAACCACATTCACACAAGCCCGTACCACCCTCAGTCTAATGGGCAAGTAGAGAGGTTTAATGGTACCTTGATGACCATGCTTCGGAAGCTGGCTCAAGAGAAACCAGACAGATGGGATGAGTATATCTCAGCCGCCTTGTTCGCCTATCGGGAGGTTCCCCATGGGTCGACCGGGTTGCCACCAGCCACTCTACTATTCGGGAGGCCAATCAAGGGTCCCTTAGAAGCCTTATTGAGATGTTGGACAGAGGAAGAAACTTCCGAAGAAGTTGTATCCTCATATAAATACGTCGAAGAGTTAAAGAAGAAACTCCAGACGGGTTGGGCTTTGGCAGCTCAGAATCTGAGAGCGGCCAGGAAGAGACACGCGGCCTACTACAATAGAAGGACGAAAGATAGGTCTCTTAAGGTGGGGGATCGGGTTCTGTTGTTACTTCCAGTAGGTTCCAATAAACTAGAGATTGGTTGGCAGGGGCCTTTCCCGGTGGAAAGGGTTGTGTCCCGTACCAATTATGCTATCCGGATCAGGGGGAAATCTAAAATCTTCCACATTAACCTCCTAAAAAAATATGAGGAACGATCCGATGGTACTTCTCTCCCACTCATGACTATGGCGGTCGCGATGGAAACTGAATCGGGCGAAGACGCGGATAGGGAGTATCCTTTACAACCTGGGGAAACCTATAAGGATGTACATATAAATCCTGATCTGTCGACTGAAGAAACAGAACTGGTCATCCGTTTGTTGGAGTCCCATCAACAGATTCTTACCGATCGTCCAGGGCGGACAGGGTTGGTCGAGTTTGATATGACTCTGACTACCCAAGACCCCATTCGCCAAAAAATATATCCAGTGCCCTTTTCGAAAGAGAAGGCCCTGGAAGCAGAAATCCAGAAGCTTCTGGATGATGACATCATTACTCCTTCGACTTCTCCTTATAATGCCGGGGTTGTCTTGTTGAGGAAGCCAAGTGGGGAGCACCGCTTATGTATTGATTACAGGCATTTAAACAATTGTACGACATTCCAAGTTGAGCCGTTACCAAACACAAATCAATTATTTGCCAGATTAAATAGGGCAAAATACTTCTCAAAAATCGATTTAAGTCGGGGATATTATCAGATCCCTGTGAAGCCTGAGGTTCGGCCCATGCTCGCTTTCAGTACTCCGAGCGGCCATTACGAATTTAAGGTGATGCCTTTTGGGCTGAGCAATGCGCCCAGTGTGTTCACTCGCATGATGAGAATGTTATTAGACCCTTTAAAGGATCCCTCTGTGGTCTCGTTTATGGATGATATTCTCATCGCGTCTGACAATCTGAGTGATCACCTGAAATCCTTGGGACAGATCTTCAAAAGGTTAAAAGAGGAAGGGTTAACCGCCCGTCCAGCCAAATGCATGATTGGCTATCAATCCTTGGAATTTCTGGGACATACTATTACCCCAGGGGGACTGGTACCGGAAGAAAAGAATATTGAAAAGGTCCGTCTCGCACCCCGTCCTAGATCCAAAAAAGATGTTAGGTCTTTCTTGTCTCTGTGTGGGTTTTACCAGAAATTTATTCCAAAGTTCAACGAAATTGCGGCGCCGTTAACCGAGACTCTGAAGAAAGGATCGCCAGATCTTATAATCTGGACCCCGAGCTGTGAAGAAGCTTATGGGAAGCTGAAACAGGCGTTGGTGGATAGGCCAGTCCTGCAACTCCCAGATTTGGAGAAAAAGTTTGTTCTGAGAATCGACGCGAGTAACATAGGGATTGGGGCAACTTTGTTGCAGGAAGGGCGAGATGATGCTTTGGTGCTATGTCCGGTGGCATATGCCAGTCGAAAACTGTTACCCGCCGAACGGAATTACTCCACCGTCGAACGGGAATGTCTAGCTCTAGTGTGGGCGGTACAGAAATTTCAACCTTATCTGTATGGAGTCCATTTCAAAGTGCAATCCGACCATCAACCTCTGACGTTCTTGGCAACTTCTAAGAAACTGAACGCGAGGTTAATGAGATGGTCATTGCTCATACAACCGTATCAGTTCACGGTCGAATATATCCCCGGAAGGGAGAATGTGGGAGCAGATTTCCTATCACGGCATCCTATGGTTGAATGTGAGGGTGGGGTCATTCGAAAAGAACCACTGACAGTAGAAAGTTCGTAGGGTTCGACTTTCTGAAGAGGGGGCCTATGTAGCGAAACGCCAGTGGCCCATGTCCTTATGCATTCTTTTAGTTTTGATAAACAGGGGGAAACGGCTTTCGGAAACTCTCAGTTCTCCTGTTTGCTCAAATTTCCATGAAAGAGGGTTCTTTGGGTTATCTTCATACCACAATCTTTACATGGAGCGAGAATATATTTGTCTTTCCTTTCGGGTAGACCCGTTGGAGCGCCTTGCGTCAAATGTGCACTGGTGCAGCTGCTGGTCAATTGATGGCCGTACCAACACCTACCGTTTGATAGTTGCAGCATGTCAACTAATTTAAAGATTACGACAGAGATGCAACATACTACTGAAGTAGTGGAAAGGTAAACTTGAGTTTTAGTTGGTTCAGGCAAAGCTTGGCCTATAAATATCTATTGTCTTAACGACTGAGAGGATATGGCAAAACAGCAGTCTTGCCATGTTGGGAGGGGGTGACCGTTAGCCGATCTGGCTACGCGTCTTGATCTTGGCATGGCTAGGGAACACATCTGAAGAATAAGTAGTTACCAAATGATATCGCTTGTTCTTGGCAGCTGATAGACGAGTGATATCTTGATTCCTACGGCTTGCCGTTACTTCGTAGCATCTCTCTTTTAAACTTGTTCTTGGCAGCTGATAGACGAGTGATATCTTGATTCCTACGGCTTGCCGTTACTTCGTAGCATCTCTCTTTTAAATATAGGCACATTAGATAGCTACGGGGATGGGGTCCACCACTCTATAATCTATCTTCTTGAGCCAGGGGATGCTAGCCACAGGACTATCTCTTTCGTCTGTCACTCGATAGGATGATGTCGGGAGGATAATGGACTCCTCTATCTCACTGAGAGAACCTGATCTTATCTACACTATGGCTTGTGCAGGACAATGCCGGTACATTGGGGCGACAGCTCAGTTGAGAGCGGCGGCCGGGAGGGGTAGTATCTTCTTTGAATGGGGAACTACACGGTGTGCCATATAACCCCACTTAACGGGGAGAAACACACAGATTACTGGGCGCACCACACCACAAGATCTTGGTTGCGAGAAAGGCATGGTTTGCAAGTGAGAGGAAAGCATGGAAATGAATGTGCCCAATAATAATAAAGGCTTGGTATGAGTGTGGAATGTGTGTCTTGTAGACCAAACGTTCCTAGGGTGGACAACCTGACATCAACCAGCTGGAGGTCGACTCAAGCCCGGACGTAGCCAATCGACCGACCGACCGACCGACCGACCGACCGACCGACCGACCGACCGACCGACCGACCGACCGACCGACCGACCGACCGACCGACCGACCGACCGACCGACCGACCGACCGACCGACCGACCGACCGACCGACCGACCGACCGACCGACCGACCGACCGACCGACCGACCGACCGACCGACCGACCGACCGACCGACCGACCGACCGACCGACCGACCGACCGACCGACCGACCGACCGACCGACCGACCGACCGACCGACCGACCGACCGACCGACCGACCGACCGACCGACCGACCGACCGACCGACCGACCGACCGACCGACCGACCGACCGACCGACCGACCGACCGACCGACCGACCGACCGACCGACCGACCGACCGACCGACCGACCGACCGACCGACCGACCGACCGACCGACCGACCGACCGACCGACCGACCGACCGACCGACCGACCGACCGACCGACCGACCGACCGACCGACCGACCGACCGACCGACCGACCGACCGACCGACCGACCGACCGACCGACCGACCGACCGACCGACCGACCGACCGACCGACCGACCGACCGACCGACCGACCGACCGACCGACCGACCGACCGACCGACCGACCGACCGACCGACCGACCGACCGACCGACCGACCGACCGACCGACCGACCGACCGACCGACCGACCGACCGACCGACCGACCGACCGACCGACCGACCGACCGACCGACCGACCGACCGACCGACCGACCGACCGACCGACCGACCGACCGACCGACCGACCGACCGACCGACCGACCGACCGACCGACCGACCGACCGACCGACCGACCGACCGACCGACCGACCGACCGACCGACCGACCGACCGACCGACCGACCGACCGACCGACCGACCGACCGACCGACCGACCGACCGACCGACCGACCGACCGACCGACCGACCGACCGACCGACCGACCGACCGACCGACCGACCGACCGACCGACCGACCGACCGACCGACCGACCGACCGACCGACCGACCGACCGACCGACCGACCGACCGACCGACCGACCGACCGACCGACCGACCGACCGACCGACCGACCGACCGACCGACCGACCGACCGACCGACCGACCGACCGACCGACCGACCGACCGACCGACCGACCGACCGACCGACCGACCGACCGACCGACCGACCGACCGACCGACCGACCGACCGACCGACCGACCGACCGACCGACCGACCGACCGACCGACCGACCGACCGACCGACCGACCGACCGACCGACCGACCGACCGACCGACCGACCGACCGACCGACCGACCGACCGACCGACCGACCGACCGACCGACCGACCGACCGACCGACCGACCGACCGACCGACCGACCGACCGACCGACCGACCGACCGACCGACCGACCGACCGACCGACCGACCGACCGACCGACCGACCGACCGACCGACCGACCGACCGACCGACCGACCGACCGACCGACCGACCGACCGACCGACCGACCGACCGACCGACCGACCGACCGACCGACCGACCGACCGACCGACCGACCGACCGACCGACCGACCGACCGACCGACCGACCGACCGACCGACCGACCGACCGACCGACCGACCGACCGACCGACCGACCGACCGACCGACCGACCGACCGACCGACCGACCGACCGACCGACCGACCGACCGACCGACCGACCGACCGACCGACCGACCGACCGACCGACCGACCGACCGACCGACCGACCGACCGACCGACCGACCGACCGACCGACCGACCGACCGACCGACCGACCGACCGACCGACCGACCGACCGACCGACCGACCGACCGACCGACCGACCGACCGACCGACCGACCGACCGACCGACCGACCGACCGACCGACCGACCGACCGACCGACCGACCGACCGACCGACCGACCGACCGACCGACCGACCGACCGACCGACCGACCGACCGACCGACCGACCGACCGACCGACCGACCGACCGACCGACCGACCGACCGACCGACCGACCGACCGACCGACCGACCGACCGACCGACCGACCGACCGACCGACCGACCGACCGACCGACCGACCGACCGACCGACCGACCGACCGACCGACCGACCGACCGACCGACCGACCGACCGACCGACCGACCGACCGACCGACCGACCGACCGACCGACCGACCGACCGACCGACCGACCGACCGACCGACCGACCGACCGACCGACCGACCGACCGACCGACCGACCGACCGACCGACCGACCGACCGACCGACCGACCGACCGACCGACCGACCGACCGACCGACCGACCGACCGACCGACCGACCGACCGACCGACCGACCGACCGACCGACCGACCGACCGACCGACCGACCGACCGACCGACCGACCGACCGACCGACCGACCGACCGACCGACCGACCGACCGACCGACCGACCGACCGACCGACCGACCGACCGACCGACCGACCGACCGACCGACCGACCGACCGACCGACCGACCGACCGACCGACCGACCGACCGACCGACCGACCGACCGACCGACCGACCGACCGACCGACCGACCGACCGACCGACCGACCGACCGACCGACCGACCGACCGACCGACCGACCGACCGACCGACCGACCGACCGACCGACCGACCGACCGACCGACCGACCGACCGACCGACCGACCGACCGACCGACCGACCGACCGACCGACCGACCGACCGACCGACCGACCGACCGACCGACCGACCGACCGACCGACCGACCGACCGACCGACCGACCGACCGACCGACCGACCGACCGACCGACCGACCGACCGACCGACCGACCGACCGACCGACCGACCGACCGACCGACCGACCGACCGACCGACCGACCGACCGACCGACCGACCGACCGACCGACCGACCGACCGACCGACCGACCGACCGACCGACCGACCGACCGACCGACCGACCGACCGACCGACCGACCGACCGACCGACCGACCGACCGACCGACCGACCGACCGACCGACCGACCGACCGACCGACCGACCGACCGACCGACCGACCGACCGACCGACCGACCGACCGACCGACCGACCGACCGACCGACCGACCGACCGACCGACCGACCGACCGACCGACCGACCGACCGACCGACCGACCGACCGACCGACCGACCGACCGACCGACCGACCGACCGACCGACCGACCGACCGACCGACCGACCGACCGACCGACCGACCGACCGACCGACCGACCGACCGACCGACCGACCGACCGACCGACCGACCGACCGACCGACCGACCGACCGACCGACCGACCGACCGACCGACCGACCGACCGACCGACCGACCGACCGACCGACCGACCGACCGACCGACCGACCGACCGACCGACCGACCGACCGACCGACCGACCGACCGACCGACCGACCGACCGACCGACCGACCGACCGACCGACCGACCGACCGACCGACCGACCGACCGACCGACCGACCGACCGACCGACCGACCGACCGACCGACCGACCGACCGACCGACCGACCGACCGACCGACCGACCGACCGACCGACCGACCGACCGACCGACCGACCGACCGACCGACCGACCGACCGACCGACCGACCGACCGACCGACCGACCGACCGACCGACCGACCGACCGACCGACCGACCGACCGACCGACCGACCGACCGACCGACCGACCGACCGACCGACCGACCGACCGACCGACCGACCGACCGACCGACCGACCGACCGACCGACCGACCGACCGACCGACCGACCGACCGACCGACCGACCGACCGACCGACCGACCGACCGACCGACCGACCGACCGACCGACCGACCGACCGACCGACCGACCGACCGACCGACCGACCGACCGACCGACCGACCGACCGACCGACCGACCGACCGACCGACCGACCGACCGACCGACCGACCGACCGACCGACCGACCGACCGACCGACCGACCGACCGACCGACCGACCGACCGACCGACCGACCGACCGACCGACCGACCGACCGACCGACCGACCGACCGACCGACCGACCGACCGACCGACCGACCGACCGACCGACCGACCGACCGACCGACCGACCGACCGACCGACCGACCGACCGACCGACCGACCGACCGACCGACCGACCGACCGACCGACCGACCGACCGACCGACCGACCGACCGACCGACCGACCGACCGACCGACCGACCGACCGACCGACCGACCGACCGACCGACCGACCGACCGACCGACCGACCGACCGACCGACCGACCGACCGACCGACCGACCGACCGACCGACCGACCGACCGACCGACCGACCGACCGACCGACCGACCGACCGACCGACCGACCGACCGACCGACCGACCGACCGACCGACCGACCGACCGACCGACCGACCGACCGACCGACCGACCGACCGACCGACCGACCGACCGACCGACCGACCGACCGACCGACCGACCGACCGACCGACCGACCGACCGACCGACCGACCGACCGACCGACCGACCGACCGACCGACCGACCGACCGACCGACCGACCGACCGACCGACCGACCGACCGACCGACCGACCGACCGACCGACCGACCGACCGACCGACCGACCGACCGACCGACCGACCGACCGACCGACCGACCGACCGACCGACCGACCGACCGACCGACCGACCGACCGACCGACCGACCGACCGACCGACCGACCGACCGACCGACCGACCGACCGACCGACCGACCGACCGACCGACCGACCGACCGACCGACCGACCGACCGACCGACCGACCGACCGACCGACCGACCGACCGACCGACCGACCGACCGACCGACCGACCGACCGACCGACCGACCGACCGACCGACCGACCGACCGACCGACCGACCGACCGACCGACCGACCGACCGACCGACCGACCGACCGACCGACCGACCGACCGACCGACCGACCGACCGACCGACCGACCGACCGACCGACCGACCGACCTCATACTTACCTCTTCTCGCAGGCGAATCTCAATGCCCGGCCACAAGATAGGTTGTTCCACCTGTACAGTCCTTTAATGATTTGTAGGCACTGCTCACCTTGGACTGAGATATAATGTGAGAAAGTAATACGCACAAATAGTACGCAATTAAGCATACTAATGGCTTTGATGCTATCGATACAAGGTGTTTTCTTTCGCCGAGCTTATAAGAGGTTTTTTTTTTTTTTTTGGGGGGGGGGGGGGGGGGACAAGATATGACTAAGAAGCCCGATGGATGAATAAAAAATCACACACAGGCATAGGCGAACGTTTGTACCAAAGTTCTTTTTCAATAGAACAAAGAGAACAAAACTATTTAAATATATAAACAATATAAAATGCCATTGCCTTCATTAGCTTTCCCAGACAGTCGTTTTATTTGCTAAGGCAGTCCAACGAATATGAAACATTCGTCTCAGGAACCATATCTCTGTTGCTTCCAAGCTTTTAATAAATTGTTCATCCGTGTTCCATAACTCATTCCGATACAGCAAAACAGTTTCTGTATAACATGCCAGTTCTCTATTTCTAATATTCAATGATAGAGATTTACTACATAAGCTATTTTATGTTTTCTACAATGAATTTTTCGCTAGACCTATTCTGCTTGTAGTACCGTTCGTCTAGTTGTCCCTAGCACATTTACATTTATCAACTTGGATAAGCATATTCCCTGTTGTTATATTTTACTATTGCTTTGCTTTATCTTAAAGATTTTATTTTATTTTATTATTATTTTTTTTTTTTGCGGTGAGCTGCACTGTGATAAACGCTGCCAAGATGGCCAAACTTTAAACCTCATTAGATTAAATTAATAGTCATCAACATCCTTGATGGGCAACCACCATACTGTTGTGCTGTCAATACCTATTTTCAGACAATCATTTCAGTTACTATGGCAGCCAAGTGTATTCAAAATCTACGTTTACAAAACTACAGCTTCCCTGCCCACAAACCACTCCTAATTTATTTGTCCACATTGTGAGATTTACTGCCATGCAGCAGAACAGGTTCAATATGCCATGTCAGCACTCTCTTTCTCATATACAAAGATAGTGGACTGCACACAATCACATTGTCGTATACAAACACTTAAAAGATTCTTCTTCTTCTTCTTCTTCTTCTTCTTCTTCTTCTTCTTCTTCTTCTTCTTCTTCTTCGTCCCCTCCTCCTCTTTCTCCTTCTGTGTGGGTGAGTGTGGAGGAGATTGTGTGGGTGGGGGAAGTGTGTAAGTGGGAGATGTGTGGGTGGGTGCGAATATTATGTGAGGGTAAGTGCAGGATGCCGGGCTCCCTGGCCGAGGAGTTAAACGACTTTCTCTTTAATCCCGTTTATCCACGTAGGGTAACGCAGCGCGCGAGAATTGGAAGCGGTTCTCGCCACGTTGGTAACTTACGTGGTAAGTGAGGCGGCCGCTCAGAAAGCAATGACAAACTACTGAGCGTAATCTTGCCAAGAAATCAACGCCAGCGGTATAATGCTGGTGTTGACAGCGATGTGCTGTAAAGGATATGCAAAAAAAAGGTGCGGGATGTGTAGATTGGCAGGGATACATGTGTGTGTGTGTGGGGGGGGGGGGTGTGGGGGGATGTGCGTTTGGCTGGGTGGTTGAGGGTCTGTGGGTGTGTGGTGGATGATATGTGGGTGGGTGAGTGTTCGTGGGTTATGGGATGGGTGGGAGAGTGTGTATGTGGAAGGGAAGATGTGTGTAGGAGTGGGATGTGTGGGTGGGTGGTGGGTGGGCGGGTGCATGTATTTGTGCCTAGATGTGTGTGTGAGTGGGTGGGAGATGTCTGTGTGGCGGATGTGTGGTCCGTGGAAAATGCGTGTGTGTGGGTAGGAAGAAGTGTGTAGATGGGGTTTGTTTGGGTGTGGGATGTGTGGGTGAGGGATGGGTGGATATGCGGTGGCACGTATGTGTGCCTGAAGGTGTATGTGTGTAGTTGGGTTGGGGATGTGTGTGTGTGTTAGATGTGTGGGTGGATGTGGGATGTGTGTGGGTGGGGGATGTGTCTTATAACATGGTAATATGCACTGTTTATGTTTACAAAATTCATTTGACAATGTTTTTGTTTTTCCTATGTGAATTTATTATGCACTATTGATAAACAAAAGATGAGTGATTGGAAGGGCCGAATGTAAGACGGGCCTGAGTGCCCAATTCTTGACCCTTTTAAAATAAAGTTTGTTCGTTCGTTCGTTCTATTTATCCAAGTGAATTTCGTTGGTGGTTATGGTATAGGGGGATGGGGGGGGGGGAGTGTCTCTTTGCAACACGTGGATAAATTGTAGTCATTCTTTACTAAATATAAATCGACTGATTGACTGGTATGGACCTAACTGTTCTTGGGACACATTTATATCAGCACCATATATCACAGCAGATGTCGGAGTGTATTAATGATGATTCCTCCCGTAACAAATATATGAGTGGTTTGGCCACATGGCATATTCAGGACAAATAGGTTGCCTGGCTTTCCCTCACGTAGATGGCGAGAGATGGCATTGAACTCTTCTCGGACCGCACTCATGTCGTTCCCAGTGCAGCGCCCTAACAATTACACTAACACGCCACTATATCAAACAATCGCCGACCACAATAACACACACTCACGGTTATTGGGTTCCCCAGTGTACCAATTGGTGTAGGCTTTAAGTGGCTTCATACTTGGAACCCATTCCCAGTAAGAGCTGTGATATCTGCAACTGCCACCCAACCAAATGCTGTCGACTGGGTAAACACAAACATATATCAATGTTAACAGCAACTGACCCGGAAGCAAACCAAACGTTGACTTACCGGTTAAACTCACCAATAAATGTGTATACCTATCTGGATTTGTTACATGATGCACGGTCGTCGACTACCGTTACTACAATGTCCAACAATTGGTGTAGATATTTTGCATTATCCGCTACCAATAGTGTGTCATCTGCATAGCCTATATTGTGTATATAATAACCTCCGATTAGTATTCCTGGCTTCTCTTTGATCTCTCTCATTATTACTTCTCTAAAGAAGGTCCTATAACAAAACACATCTCTGTCGCACTCCTAGCTTTATTTGTTTATAATTACCCACATTATTTCCTATTTTACGAGGCGAGTCAATAAGTGACTCACGCAGTTCTGTGGGATGGCAGGTAAATGTAGTTGGTGTTTTCTACAGGTGTCATTAGGTGACAGCAACATCGAACTTTATATTCCCGCTCGTTAGGTGTCTCATGCGCATGCGCGGCGCATAAACAAAATTGCGACTGTACTTACGGAGTGTACAACCAAAGAGCAACGTGCTGTTGTGCGTTTTTTTGTTTTTTTGTTTGTTGTTGTGTTGTTGTTGTGTTTTTTTTTTTTTTTTTTTTTTTTTTGGGGGGGGGGGGGGGGTGGGGGGGGGGGCAATAGGACTGCCTGCAAAGAACATTCATAAGAAAATGCTTTCTGTTTATGATGACAAATGTTTGTCCCGTAAAGCGCTGAATAGCTGTAGAAACATTTTCTCAAGGACGCTCTAAAATTTTTGATGAAATCCTATCGGGTCGACCTGTTGAGGTTGCAACAGAAGCGTCCTTGCAGCGGGTGGAGGAGATGATTAGAGGTGACAGGAGAGTAACGATAAACTCTGTAGCATCTGCAATAGGGTGCTCACATGGTTCAGCATACAGCATAATGCATGATCGATTGAAATTTAAGAAAGTGTGCTCAAGGTGGGTACCCAGACAATTGAAAAAGGAACACAAAATGAACCGATTTGGCATGTCCTTGCATCATCTCTGTCGATACGAAGATGAAGGAGAAGACATGCTGAACAGGATTGTTACTGAGGACGAATCATGGGTGCATCACTACCAGCCCGAATCAAACCGTGCTTCAATGCATTGGAAACATTCTTCTTCGCCTTGTGTCCACAAATTCAAGGTTACGCAATCCGCAGGGAATGTTATGCTGACAGTGTTCTGGGATTGTCAAGGAGTGCTTTTAACAAATTTCAAGAAGAAAGGTGACAATTGCATATCTGAATTGTACTGTGAAGTTCTATCGATGCTTCATGATGCAATACGAAGAAAACGTCCAGGACTGCTGACTAGAGGAGTGTTGCTTCTTCATGACAATGCCAAACCACATATGGCTCGATTAACTCAGGAGAAAATATACCAACTAAATGGGTAGTTCTGTAACATTCACTTTACAGTCCCGACTTAGCCCTTAGCGATTTCCACCATTTTGGTCCACTGCAAACCCATCTTGGCGGGAGACATTTCGCGAATGACACCGAAGTTGAATGTGACGTCATCTATAGGCACTGAAGAGTGGGGAAATAAAAGTTAAATTCAACGTAGAGGTAAAGAACAGATTCGATGCATTGTCCGATATGGAAATATTATTTCAAGACTTCGGTGACCAATGGGAAATATTAAAGAAATCAGTCAACTAATATAACAGTGACCGAGGAGACTACGTAGTTTGGACGAATGATATAAACAGACTCACACTAACTCCGGCCGTTGTTGAATTCATAGTTTATTGTAGGATACATCATTTCTAAATTCCAGAACACTCGATTACGAAGCTCAGATGTTGTTACATGTAGCGAAACGCCAGTGGCCCATGTCCTTATGCATTCTTTTAGTTTTGGTAAACAGGGGGAAACGGCTTTCGGAAACTCTCAGTTCTCCTGTTTGCTCAAATTTCCATGAAAGAGGGTTCTTTGGGTTATCTTCATACCACAATCTTTACATGGAGCGAGAATATATTTGTCTTTCCTTTCGGGTAGACCCGTTGGAGCGCCTTGCGTCAAATGTGCACTGGTGCAGCTGCTGGTCAATTGATGGCCGTACCAACACCTACCGTTTGATAGTTGCAGCATGTCAAGTGATTTAAAGATTACGACAGAGATGCAACATACTACTGAAGTAGTGGAAAGGTAAACTTGAGTTTTAGTTGGTTCAGGCAAAGCTTGGCCTATAAATATCTATTGTCTTAACGACTGAGAGGATATGGCAAAACAGCAGTCTTGCCATGTTGGGAGGGGGTGACCGTTAGCCGATCTGGCTACGCGTCTTGATCTTGGCATGGCTAGGGAACACATCTGAAGAATAAGTAGTTACCAAATGATATCGCTTGTTCTTGGCAGCTGATAGACGAGTGATATCTTGATTCCTACGGCTTGCCGTTACTTCGTAGCATCTCTCTTTTAAATATAGGCACATTAGATAGCTACGGGGATGGGGTCCACCACTCTATAATCTATCTTCTTGAGCCAGGGGATGCTAGCCACAGGACTATCTCTTTCGTCTGTCACTCGATAGGATGATGTCGGGAGGATAATGGACTCCTCTATCTCACTGAGAGAACCTGATCTTATCTACACTATGGCTTGTGCAGGACAATGCCGGTACATTGGGGCGACAGCTCAGTTGAGAGCGGCGGCCGGGAGGGGTAGTATCTTCTTTGAATGGGGAACTACACGGTGTGCCATATAACCCCACTTAACGGGGAGAAACACACAGATTACTGGGCGCACCACACCACAAGATCTTGGTTGCGAGAAAGGCATGGTTTGCAAGTGAGAGGAAAGCATGGAAATGAATGTGCCCAATAATAATAAAGGCTTGGTATGAGTGTGGAATGTGTGTCTTGTAGACCAAACGTTCCTAGGGTGGACAACCTGACATCAACCAGCTGGAGGTCGACTCAAGCCCGGACGTAGCCAATCCAGGGGCTACCTGACAGGTCAGGCCCATATATTCGGGTATGGTATATACTGCATTGGGTCAAGCTCCTATATGTCAAATATATTAACTGAGACCCTATTGGTCCTCAGGATTGTGTGATGCATGAGTCCGCCCAGTCGCTCAATATTGTTTGTCATCTCCAGGGTCCTCTTTTGTTGGACGTGACCAAATCGGACAGTATCCACACAGCTTCTATGCTAGAGCCGAATACATCTGATGAAGCCAGATCAATGTATTAGCCATACTACACATGGTGTGCCTAACTCTGAGAGAGAGGCAAGGGTATATATTGAGGAAATGACATAGGCCCGAGAGAAATTGAATTCTGGACTAAGTCTACGCATGATTATCCTGTATACCATGAGCAAATGACAATTTACGGTAATGGTGCATCTCGGGTCCTTTCAGTGACCTAGGCCAGAGAGCAGTTGATTTCAAGGCGGAGTCTGCACATGATTATCCGGCATACCCATTTGGTACCGGACATTGATAGACACCGATCTATGTTAATTCCATGAACAATTCCCATTATGGGAAACCATAATTCAATGGAAGTCCTCAAAAACCAGTGGCTTTGATTCTACAGAAGCCGGTTGAACTTACACCCAAGTACCGGGAAGGAAGGAGCTTCTGGCACAAGTGGTGAGATGTATGTGGACAGATCGGACAATATATGAAGCTGGGTCTGTGACTATGGCAACCTGAGGCTCTGTGCCTGAACTTTATCTGTGTTGTGTCTGTTTAGAACTATCTGTTTTATCTGCCTTAATGTTTTCCTGTGCTGTTCTTTATTGATTTAATAAATCAAGTTTTAGTTTATTCCAACGATCACTGTTATATATATGGATCAGCCAGAAGAACACGGCAGGGAATAGGCCCTTAGGTCGAAAGAAAGAGTGACAGTGAGTCCGGGGAAAACGGAGGAGGGTTGGCAGGTAAAGACCTATCCCAGCCAGGGCTATAAAGAGAATAATTTTGAAACATTGTGACAGGGCTATTTGGGACCCTCCACGTAGCTTGTTACAATTTCTGGGGGCTCGCGCGGGATATTTGAAATCCTGGTGGAGTTCTGGCTGATATAGTGATAGGGGACAGATATCCTTGTCTACTATCAATAGGTTCTGCCTACCGTGCCTGGCTATTGTCTGTACTCTGCCTGACACAGACTGACCGACATATGACGTGTTGTGGTCGTATAAACTATCCAATTGTTATTTGATCGATAAAGTTTTGATATAGAATTGTATACATTTCCCTCTGAGTTTAGGATGGCATCAACTGGGTTTAATGTCGCTGACGTACAGGCTACAGGGCGTGAGATGGGCTATGATGGAGCGGAGTTACAGAAATATGTGCAGGAAGTGGAAAGAGACTTCAGACAGGCTGTGCGCGAAGCCAAGAAAATTGAGGCGGAGGCTAGGAAGATGGAGGCCGAGCAGGCAGTCAGAGACCATGAGTTTCGTATGAGGGAGTTGGAGCTGAAAGTTAAAACGGCCAAGGAAAGCGAGGGTGCAGTTGGAGGCGCAGTTCTCCCTGACTCAACAACTTCTAGTGGCGGTCCATACCAGGCAATGAAGTTCCCATTACTCCCGTTCGATGAACACAAAGAGAAGATCGACCAGTATCTTCAAAAATTCCAGTCGATGGCTTTGGCTATGGGGCTGGAACGTGGGAAATGGAACTTGAAAATCTCGCAGGGCCTGAGGGGGACCGCGTACGAGGTCTACTCAAGGTTGCCACCTGGTATGGAGAATGACTATGAGGCTCTGGAAAAAGCATTATTGAAAAGGTTCCAGATGACAGCCCATACATACCGTCAGCAGTTCAGAAAGTCCAAGAGAGAGCCAGGAGAGATGTTCGCAGCCTACAGTGTCAGACTGAAGTCTTACCTTTTGAAGTGGATGTCATTAGCTGGATATGCTAACGACTATGAAAGTTTGGAAGAATTAGTGGTCGTGGACCAAATGAAGAGGATGATGCCTAGGCCATTGCAAACCTTCTTGCTTGAAAATGGGGCAGAAAGGTTAGACATAGTCAACACATTGGCGGAAAGGTATGTGCTAGCTCATGGGGATAATGGGGAATTGTCACAACCCAATCCCCGACCACCAGACACCTGGTCTGGAAAGAAGAAGAACCCTAAAACAGCTCACCCCAGGAAGGAGGATCCTTTCGAGAAAGTTCCTATTAAGAAACCCTCTGGTAAGAGTCCACCTGGATCTCCTAAAAGAAAGTGGAGTGAAAAGTGGTGCGCCTATTGCAAATCTCCCACACACAATACGGTTGATTGCCGGCGTAAACAGAAAGACTCTCACTATGCTGCTTGTCTTGTAGAAACCGGGGAAGGGTCTCACAAGGAAGTAGAAGGGAGGGATCTTGGGAACAATGATTCAGAAAAACCACCAGTAGTAGAAACGGTACTTGTGAACGGACAACCAGTTGAGTGTCTCTATGACACCGGTCTGCAGTTTGAGGCTGTAATTTCATCACACTTAGTGAGCCCGGAGCAGCTAACCGGGGAATCTATTGAGATTCAAACGGCGACAAAGAGTGCGGTAGCGATGTCTCTTCCAATTGCGAAGGTAGACATCAAATCTAAATATGTTACCGGCACTATACAGGCAGCCGTTCTGCTAGATCCTATCTTCCCAATGATCTTGGGTTGTCGCTACGTCTTTCTAGGGATTCCAACCGAACCCATGTACGTAGGGGCGATGCAAACCAGATCTCAATCGGAGGATGAGCAGACGCCGGCCTTGATCGTGAATCCCTTGCCTGGGGAGTTACGAGCTGCTCAAAGCCAGGATGCTACGTTGCAACCTTGCTTCAACCAGTTGCCCAAATGTTCTGACCCACCAAGACGGGGTCAGTATTATATGAAGAATCGGTTACTGTACCGGAGAGCCGGAGTGGAGGATCGCCAGCATGGACAGCTGGTAGTTCCTAAGGCTTATCGGGAACAGCTTCTTCATATGGGACACACCATTTCTTTCAGTGGACATATGGGTGTCGGGGCAACTCTCCAGCGCATTTCCTGCCATTACTACTGGCCAGGGATGACTGGAGACGTGCGTAGGTACGTCAAGTCGAGCCCAGAGTGCCAGCGTGTGGCACCAAAACACTGGACAGCTCCGGTAGTCCTGGGAGACATGCCCATTATGAACTCTCCTTTCGAGAGAGTTGCCATCGACCTTGTTGGTCCTCTTCCTCGGACTAGGAAGAGGAATAAGTATATTCTCACGATGGTGGATTGCTGTTCCATGTGGGGCGAGGCGATACCGTTGGCCACAATCGACTCTAAGCGAGTGGCTGATGCACTGATGGAGACCTTTACTAGGTTGGGATTTCCCAACCAGATCCTAACGGACAATGGGTCTCAGTTCTGTGGTAAGCTGATGGAAGAAGTCTTTCGTATCTTCCAGACTAACCACATTCACACAAGCCCGTACCACCCTCAGTCTAATGGGCAAGTAGAGAGGTTTAATGGTACCTTGATGACCATGCTTCGGAAGCTGGCTCAAGAGAAACCAGACAGATGGGATGAGTATATCTCAGCCGCCTTGTTCGCCTATCGGGAGGTTCCCCATGGGTCGACCGGGTTGCCACCAGCCACTCTACTATTCGGGAGGCCAATCAAGGGTCCCTTAGAAGCCTTATTGAGATGTTGGACAGAGGAAGAAACTTCCGAAGAAGTTGTATCCTCATATAAATACGTCGAAGAGTTAAAGAAGAAACTCCAGACGGGTTGGGCTTTGGCAGCTCAGAATCTGAGAGCGGCCAGGAAGAGACACGCGGCCTACTACAATAGAAGGACGAAAGATAGGTCTCTTAAGGTGGGGGATCGGGTTCTGTTGTTACTTCCAGTAGGTTCCAATAAACTAGAGATTGGTTGGCAGGGGCCTTTCCCGGTGGAAAGGGTTGTGTCCCGTACCAATTATGCTATCCGGATCAGGGGGAAATCTAAAATCTTCCACATTAACCTCCTAAAAAAATATGAGGAACGATCCGATGGTACTTCTCTCCCACTCATGACTATGGCGGTCGCGATGGAAACTGAATCGGGCGAAGACGCGGATAGGGAGTATCCTTTACAACCTGGGGAAACCTATAAGGATGTACATATAAATCCTGATCTGTCGACTGAAGAAACAGAACTGGTCATCCGTTTGTTGGAGTCCCATCAACAGATTCTTACCGATCGTCCAGGGCGGACAGGGTTGGTCGAGTTTGATATGACTCTGACTACCCAAGACCCCATTCGCCAAAAAATATATCCAGTGCCCTTTTCGAAAGAGAAGGCCCTGGAAGCAGAAATCCAGAAGCTTCTGGATGATGACATCATTACTCCTTCGACTTCTCCTTATAATGCCGGGGTTGTCTTGTTGAGGAAGCCAAGTGGGGAGCACCGCTTATGTATTGATTACAGGCATTTAAACAATTGTACGACATTCCAAGTTGAGCCGTTACCAAACACAAATCAATTATTTGCCAGATTAAATAGGGCAAAATACTTCTCAAAAATCGATTTAAGTCGGGGATATTATCAGATCCCTGTGAAGCCTGAGGTTCGGCCCATGCTCGCTTTCAGTACTCCGAGCGGCCATTACGAATTTAAGGTGATGCCTTTTGGGCTGAGCAATGCGCCCAGTGTGTTCACTCGCATGATGAGAATGTTATTAGACCCTTTAAAGGATCCCTCTGTGGTCTCGTTTATGGATGATATTCTCATCGCGTCTGACAATCTGAGTGATCACCTGAAATCCTTGGGACAGATCTTCAAAAGGTTAAAAGAGGAAGGGTTAACCGCCCGTCCAGCCAAATGCATGATTGGCTATCAATCCTTGGAATTTCTGGGACATACTATTACCCCAGGGGGACTGGTACCGGAAGAAAAGAATATTGAAAAGGTCCGTCTCGCACCCCGTCCTAGATCCAAAAAAGATGTTAGGTCTTTCTTGTCTCTGTGTGGGTTTTACCAGAAATTTATTCCAAAGTTCAACGAAATTGCGGCGCCGTTAACCGAGACTCTGAAGAAAGGATCGCCAGATCTTATAATCTGGACCCCGAGCTGTGAAGAAGCTTATGGGAAGCTGAAACAGGCGTTGGTGGATAGGCCAGTCCTGCAACTCCCAGATTTGGAGAAAAAGTTTGTTCTGAGAATCGACGCGAGTAACATAGGGATTGGGGCAACTTTGTTGCAGGAAGGGCGAGATGATGCTTTGGTGCTATGTCCGGTGGCATATGCCAGTCGAAAACTGTTACCCGCCGAACGGAATTACTCCACCGTCGAACGGGAATGTCTAGCTCTAGTGTGGGCGGTACAGAAATTTCAACCTTATCTGTATGGAGTCCATTTCAAAGTGCAATCCGACCATCAACCTCTGACGTTCTTGGCAACTTCTAAGAAACTGAACGCGAGGTTAATGAGATGGTCATTGCTCATACAACCGTATCAGTTCACGGTCGAATATATCCCCGGAAGGGAGAATGTGGGAGCAGATTTCCTATCACGGCATCCTATGGTTGAATGTGAGGGTGGGGTCATTCGAAAAGAACCACTGACAGTAGAAAGTTCGTAGGGTTCGACTTTCTTAAGAGGGGGCCTATGTAGCGAAACGCCAGTGGCCCATGTCCTTATGCATTCTTTTAGTTTTGGTAAACAGGGGGAAACGGCTTTCGGAAACTCTCAGTTCTCCTGTTTGCTCAAATTTCCATGAAAGAGGGTTCTTTGGGTTATCTTCATACCACAATCTTTACATGGAGCGAGAATATATTTGTCTTTCCTTTCGGGTAGACCCGTTGGAGCGCCTTGCGTCAAATGTGCACTGGTGCAGCTGCTGGTCAATTGATGGCCGTACCAACACCTACCGTTTGATAGTTGCAGCATGTCAACTAATTTAAAGATTACGACAGAGATGCAACATACTACTGAAGTAGTGGAAAGGTAAACTTGAGTTTTAGTTGGTTCAGGCAAAACTTGGCCTATAAATATCTATTGTCTTAACGACTGAGAGGATATGGCAAAACAGCAGTCTTGCCATGTTGGGAGGGGGTGACCGTTAGCCGATCTGGCTACGCGTCTTGATCTTGGCATGGCTAGGGAACACATCTGAAGAATAAGTAGTTACCAAATGATATCGCTTGTTCTTGGCAGCTGATAGACGAGTGATATCTTGATTCCTACGGCTTGCCGTTACTTCGTAGCATCTCTCTTTTAAATATAGGCACATTAGATAGCTACGGGGATGGGGTCCACCACTCTATAATCTATCTTCTTGAGCCAGGGGATGCTAGCCACAGGACTATCTCTTTCGTCTGTCACTCGATAGGATGATGTCGGGAGGATAATGGACTCCTCTATCTCACTGAGAGAACCTGATCTTATCTACACTATGGCTTGTGCAGGACAATGCCGGTACATTGGGGCGACAGCTCAGTTGAGAGCGGCGGCCGGGAGGGGTAGTATCTTCTTTGAATGGGGAACTACACGGTGTGCCATATAACCCCACTTAACGGGGAGAAACACACAGATTACTGGGCGCACCACACCACAAGATCTTGGTTGCGAGAAAGGCATGGTTTGCAAGTGAGAGGAAAGCATGGAAATGAATGTGCCCAATAATAATAAAGGCTTGGTATGAGTGTGGAATGTGTGTCTTGTAGACCAAACGTTCCTAGGGTGGACAACCTGACATCAACCAGCTGGAGGTCGACTCAAGCCCGGACGTAGCCAATCCAGGGGCTACCTGACAGGTCAGGCCCATATATTCGGGTATGGTATATACTGCATTGGGTCAAGCTCCTATATGTCAAATATATTAACTGAGACCCTATTGGTCCTCAGGATTGTGTGATGCATGAGTCCGCCCAGTCGCTCAATATTGTTTGTCATCTCCAGGGTCCTCTTTTGTTGGACGTGACCAAATCGGACAGTATCCACACAGCTTCTATGCTAGAGCCGAATACATCTGATGAAGCCAGATCAATGTATTAGCCATACTACACATGGTGTGCCTAACTCTGAGAGAGAGGCAAGGGTATATCTTGAGGAAATGACATAGGCCCGAGAGAAATTGAATTCTGGACTAAGTCTACGCATGATTATCCTGTATACCATGAGCAAATGACAATTTACGGTAATGGTGCATCTCGGGTCCTTTCAGTGACCTAGGCCAGAGAGCAGTTGATTTCAAGGCGGAGTCTGCACATGATTATCCGGCATACCCATTTGGTACCGGACATTGATAGACACCGATCTATGTTAATTCCATGAACAATTCCCATTATGGGAAACCATAATTCAATGGAAGTCCTCAAAAACCAGTGGCTTTGATTCTACAGAAGCCGGTTGAACTTACACCCAAGTACCGGGAAGGAAGGAGCTTCTGGCACAAGTGGTGAGATGTATGTGGACAGATCGGACAATATATGAAGCTGGGTCTGTGACTATGGCAACCTGAGGCTCTGTGCCTGAACTTTATCTGTGTTGTGTCTGTTTAGAACTATCTGTTTTATCTGCCTTAATGTTTTCCTGTGCTGTTCTTTATTGATTTAATAAATCAAGTTTTAGTTTATTCCAACGATCACTGTTATATATATGGATCAGCCAGAAGAACACGGCAGGGAATAGGCCCTTAGGTCGAAAGAAAGAGTGACAGTGAGTCCGGGGAAAACGGAGGAGGGTTGGCAGGTAAAGACCTATCCCAGCCAGGGCTATAAAGAGAATAATTTTGAAATATTGTGATAGGGCTATTTGGGACCCTCCACGTAGCTTGTTACATTACACTCAGACTAAATAACAATCCAGATGGTGCCCATAATAATCAAACATCCTTCTTGGCCCGTGAAATGGTCACAACTGACCTTGTTCCCAAGATGCTCGTCATAGGATGACCAGCCCTAGCTACATAGTAGCTCTTAGCTACCTCCTACTATGGTGCTTGCCCGTGCATTGTTGAATACTAGACCCCTTCCCCTTGCACACCCATCTAGATCCCCTATCAGAGAGACTCTGTTATACTAAGCTGCAGAAACAACCATCCCAAAAATAAAGATAATAGGACGCAAGAAATGGATGACGGAAGACATCTTAAAACTCATAGAAGTAAGAAGAAATAACAAAAATAACAAGGACAAATTTTAAGAGATTCACAGGAAAATTAGGAAGCTATGCAAAGAGGCAAAAGAAACATGGCTTGAGGAAAATTGCAAGGAAATTGAAAACCAACACAACACCCGGAATACCAAATTAATGCACAAAAGAATTAATGATATCACTAACAAAAGAACACACACATCAACAGGTTGAATAAAAACCAAAGATGGCAAAATCATAAAAGACAAAGATCAGATTTTACATGCGTGGTCAGATTATGTGAAAGACCTTTATGATGATACAAGAGAAGAACAATATGGTGATCGGAATAATAATAAAGGACCATCAATTTTGAAGATGGAAGTTCAGAATGTTCTTAACCATATGAAAACTGGCAAGACCCTGGGTACAGATAACATCACAATAGAAATGATCAATGCCTTGGAAGAATATGGAATAGACCAAGTCACCTTAATGCTGAACGCAATATACGATACTGGAAAAATACCTCCTGAATTATGTAATTCTATATTTATTGCAATCCCGAAGAAATCAGGAGCCTTGGAATGCGATCAACATCGAACAATTAGTATAATGAGCCACATCACTAAGATTCTGCTGAGAATTATCATGCAAAGAGTCAGGAAGGAAATACAACCCGAAATAGGAAAAGAACAATGTGGATTTGTAGAAGGCAAGGGCACAGTAAATGCTGTGTATATACTGAGAACAGTAATTGAACGTTCTATAGAAGTAAACAAAGATCTATCTATATCTTTGCTTTATTGACTACACAAAGGCTTTCGATAAAGAGAGACATGTCGACATGATAAGGATGCTTGAAGATCTACAAATTGATGGAAACGACCTTAGACTTGTAATAAAAACATATAATGGAAACAACAAGCTGCCATCAGAATTGATAAGAATGTAGGTCAATATCAGCCTATGACAAGAGGTGTGAGACAGGGATGTGTGATGCCTCCAGATCTTTTTTTCCCTGTACAGTGAAAATATTTTCAGAAATATAGAAGATATGAAAGGAATCAACATTGGGGGACGATACATCAATAACATTAGATATGCAGATGATACAGTCTTGATTGCAGACAATGAACTGGACAAGTAAAATTTAGTAGATGCGGTTGTTACACATAGTGAACAACTAGGGTTAGAACTGAACATTAAGAAGACACAGATTATGGTCGTTACTGGGGAGAAAGAAATACCACAATGTGATATACGAGTAAATGGGCATATTCTTAAGCAAGTGAATCGATACAGTTATCTCGGCACAGTCATAACATCTGATGGGAGATGCCTTGAAGAGATTAGAACAAGAATTGCCATTGCGAAAGTAGCCTTTTGCAAGATGAAAAACATACTGACTGTGACGAAACGATGCAGGGTCTGTGCTGTGTCGTTAGAGGTTCCGCTTGAACCCGGAGCGTCATCAGGTACTTCCCCAGTTATTAATAAACTGGGGAAAGTCGAGCAGGTTTTCTTCGACGAGAATGTTCTCGAAACACCTGGACTTGCGTGACCAGGTAACTCGGTACAGTCACATTATCTCGTGCAAGGAGAAAATAGATTCTTCAGTGCGGATAATTCAGGTTTCTCGAGAAGTTGGGACACAACGTGTTGCACTATTTCTCTGTGCAGGTTGAGGCGCACGTACGAGGGAATTCGGCAGTAAGAGCTCATTCACTTTCGACATCTTGGTGTGTGCGGTCGCACAACCAAATTTCAGCTGACTGTCATCCCGAAAGGCATAGTTGCCATCAGACAGTTTTGATAGCTGACTTGTGGTCTGTTCACCTGTTTAGGTAAATACTTATTTAAGTAATTTACCCTTGTAATTGCGCGTAAACGCGACCGTACAGCAAGTCATTAAAATATGCGAACGATGCAGCATTACTAATTAGTTGCCGATTGATAAGCCGTTTGGAAAGTAGGACATCGTATAGCTGTGTAATGCACTGTTGACAAAGCTTAGTTGTAACTGTGTGTTGCCTACAGCTTAGAAGCAAGTCCGTTATATTGGCCAAAATGTGCTCAATTGTCATTAATTATGTACGGTAAGTATTTGCATATACTATGTTTGCTATGCAATTATAGGGAACATTTTAATGTTGTATTTTGTGAACTAGACTTATGTCAATTAGTATCTGATGTTAGTAGAGCCTTCGGAATAAACAGGTAAGTTGATAGTGTGAGGAATTCATACAGTGAAGTGCCTAGCTACATTGGAAACAGAGCACGCACTGCTAAGCCATTTGAAGTGATGTAGCTATTTTGTGATAACTTAATAGTGATTTCATTTCGTGGAAAGGAGGAATTCTGTGAAGTAGTGTTATCATGTGTGTGCTATATATATATATATGTGTATATATATATATATATATATATATATATATATATATATATATATACACGCGCGATATTCTTTATGCGTATATATTAGGCCATGTAATGTGATACGTACATGAGCGAGATACCGACCGCGGAAGTGTTTCGATGCGATATAAATATGCGTCACCGTGGCGATGTAATACTGCGTTCTAAATGCTTCTCTTTACTGTCCTGTTCTTTCCATACTGGCATGAGTACGTGAGCGCTAATGCGATGGATGTATGGAAGGACGCATGGAGTGTGAATGAGGCACGGCAACAAATGGGATATGGGGACTGAGTGCAAGTTTATTAAGTATATGACTGGCAAACCAGGCCAGCCGTGAAGTTCGGTCGGGGCCCAAAGCTAAACCTCTTGGGAGAAGATCAGAACTGGAGCGCCACCTTTAAATATGTAGGAGATAGCATGTTTTCGCCTATATGACTTATGGCCTCTAGATAAGAGACACCCAGAAGAGGTTCGCTGCCAGGTGGGTATGAGATCCCACTCGCGAACTGGATGGATTACATATAATGTGTTGAGGTGTTATTAATTAATGTAATACCTTACTTAGGATGATAATCATTATTGTATGTACGATGTAAGGGAGGGGTCCAGGGACCTCCTTTCCTTGTTAGTTTCTATGTAAATAATTGAAATAGTATAGCTACTCAACTAGCAACAGCGACTGGTGAATAGTGGTAAGAGAGACATATGATCAGACCCGACATTCTCTGAACTCAATCTGTCCGACGGGCTGTTCTATGGGCCATCTGAAATTGAACTGATATCCATGCTTTAAATCTACTTATATAGAGATGATGCCCTAATTAGGTGTAAACTAATTAGCATATCAGAAGGCTGTGTATTCCGTGATTTGATGCATGTGCTCCAATGTTGGTGCCAAATACTCTCACCTACCGCTCTTCCTTTCAGGTGTTGCCTGTTAAGGAACTAGGTTGCCTGTTGAGGAACCAGGTTGCTTGTTGATGAACCTGGATACTTGTTTTACTGAAACTACTACGTCTGTAAGGGCGAGTAATTGGTTACGAACCTACCATGCCTACTTGTGAACCATCATGCCTGTTGTAATCCGAGGTTTGTTATGATCTGTGAGGCATCACTATTTCTAAGATGGTTATTACCACAACCTGAAGCTATTATGCTTGTGTAGATTGAACAACTGAACTATAGTGAATAAATTATGATCATCTCGTTCCAGGGAGACTTGCCAAGGTGGGGCAGTGTCATAGCTCTGGGAGCACATCAGTTCAATTGAAGGTTAACATCCGCCTAAACGCGGTAAAACCAAAGGTGTACTTTTCGGCACTATCATATGTGCTGTGATTACGTATACACGAGTGAGGTCAAGACTAGACCACACCAGTTGGACGTCTAATGGTTACGACGACATAAGGGGTACATGAGGTTCAGTTCATCACTTATCTATTGACCAACCACAGGGTTGATATCAGTCATCAATATGTGTGCTTCAGAACTTTAGTGTCAGCAGAGTCAACAACCTTTGACATTGGTATACTTCCATCATCATTGTGCGAATCCTGATGAATATGTGGTACTTGACGCTGAGGGAGTCAGGTCAATTGTGATTGTACAGCTGTTCTAACATCATCTGCTAAAGTTTATATACATTCGTGTGAACTTTTGTGAACTGGTTCCAGAAACTTTACGTTACCCAACCAGGGGTAAGCCATTATAGTCCATGACCATTAGATTGGTCTTTTGTTCAACGATGGATGTCAAGATTGTTTACCTGGGGAAACCTCAAGGTAGAGGGTCTCCCAGCCAGGCTGAATTATAGGAACGGTCTTTGTGTCATTAGCCAGTGACTTATTGTGACATTGTTGAGTTATAGTTCGTCTAGTCGCTGAGGTCTGAGTGGTTAAGTCCATTTACTGCCGATCCGAGCTCTTGGGACGGAGTGGTCTCCAAGGTTCCAGTCAACCATACTGGGAGGGAGCCGGGTGAGTGCCGGACCGACTGGACTGAACACACACAGCAAATCTACCTTTCAGTCGATGACGAATATGGACTCATCTCTGATTCTCTGATTCTGTCTCTACTCTATTCTCTGTATTGTAAATAGATTGTATTCTATCAGGGTGTTCAATTCCTTTCTTTGTCTTTAGGGTAGAATAAACTTTGTTTATGTTGACATATTCTTTTCTACAGTTATTGAGTGTGGTCTCGGACGATGCCTAAGTGTTCATTGTCCCAAGGTAGAGGGCAGATAGTAGAGGTCTAGAATCTAGGAAGGACTTGTAGACTCATCAAACTTAAAAGAGGCTAGCAGCAGAGTTACAGTGTATCTACCTGTCCAGCCCCTGGGGTCAGAATACACGAGAGTGCGAGGGACACCTCGGGGCTTGGGTTTAATCACAACAACCGAGGCGATCCAGTCACACTGACCAATAAAACGATATCAATTGAAACGAGAAAAGGCGTGTTGAAGTGCTACATAGAACCCATACTGTTGAATGGATGTGAAGCGTGAACAATAAGCAGTCAAGCTGAAAAACAGCTGATGGCTGTGGAAATGTGGTTTCTGAGGAAAATGCAAAGAATACCATGGACAGACAGAAAAACCAATGAACAAGTCCTTCAAGAAACAAATGAAGATCGTAAACTGATTAGAGAATTAGACGAAGACAGTCAAACTTGTTGGGCATGTTATGAGAAGAAATGAATTGGAGAACTTCGTGACAACTGGCAAGATCGAAGGAAAGAGACCGAGGGGAATACCGAGAAGTAACTACCTGGATGGCTTGGCCACGTTGCATGGTCGAGACAGGAACACGGAGCTGATCCACGACTCTGGTGATTGAGTGACATGGCAGTACATGACCGTCCACGCTTATCGGCATGGCACATGATGGATGGATGGAATAACAGTGTCTCTAGCCATTAGGCGAACCCACTACCACTTCAGAGGTACTTGTAATTTACGTCCCCAGGTCAAGGACAACAGGTCAACAGTTTAGTCCAGCTGTCCGGTGTAGGGGTTGAACAGCTTGTCTCGGCATCAGCAAGCGGTATGTTTAAGAACACCCGTTCTTACTCAATCGGCCATGCGGATCCTGATTATTCTTTTTCTTGGTCTTCTCAATATTATTCTGAGCAGAAGCCTAGTGACATTTTTTTACGAAAGTCTTCGCATTCAATTGCTCCTGGTCTTTTTGGTATTGCTATCATTTCGGCATATCACTTGATACATGATATAATAAACAAATACCACAAGATATTTATACAGACAGCTCGTGACTTTTATAGAGATGAACTCATAGAAATATGATACTGACTGGTCTTACAATAATTGCTGCGAGCAAGAAAAGAGTATATTCTCACTTACTGTTTGCCGCTGCCATCAGCGATGCTATATAATCATTCTTGTCTTGGCTTTCAATTTGGACCAGTCGAGCTTTGTACACCTGGCAAGCAGACTGTGAATGGAAAGGGTGAATCTCTGTGAGAATTACATGTCACTGTGCTTGTGATCTGAGCAATATGTGTCACCGTGCTTGTAATATGAGCAAATATGTGTCACTTTAGTTGTAATCTGCACGAGCAACATGTGTCACTTTATAATGTTTGTAATCTGCATAAGCAATCTGTGTCACTGTGCTTGTAATCTGCATGAGCAACATATGTCACTTTGTAATCAACATCAGCAATATGTTTCACTTTGTAATGTGTATCAGCAGTATAGGTCACTATGATTGATATCTACATGAGCAACATTTGTCACTTTGTAATCTGCATGGGTGGGAGGATAGGGGTATCCCCTATCAAAGGAGAAGTAAGGTGCCGCCTTCCCTCCACTAGTCTACGGGAAACCCTTGGTCAAGGTGGAATACCCGATCAGCCCCCCCCCCCCCCCCCCAATCAGGGTTACGTGTAGCCTGTGATTTGTTAATAAAGAAATTGGAGATGAAGTTCCTAAATTGGAAAATCATAAATGAATATGCCATAATGGACTGTTTTCTTAGAAAGGAACAATGGGACTGGCTTAAGGAATTTGAGGAATTACCAGGTGATAGGCTACTCATATGTGGAGACTTCAATGCGAGGAACAGAGATTGGAACAGTAGTGGGGAAAACCGACAGGGAATTGCCCTTCCGGATGCCATGGTTTACTCCAATGTGGTCTGCATAAATGATGGTAGGCCGACTAGAATGGCAATGAGGCCTGGCGATGCAGACACATCTAGTGACTTGGCACTTGTCTCTCAGTCATTAGTCCTTGATGTAAGGTGGACTGTTTTGAATTACCATGGGAGTGATCACATGCCATGCTCAGTCTTGATCTCTAAATCCAGGAAAGTTAAAGCTGGGAGAGCGCGCAAGATCTTCCGATATGAGTGGACCGACAGCCTTCTTGGCCGCCTCAGACATGGGACATGCAACAGGACTTGTCAAAGACTGACATAGGAGGCCAGAGGGCTGCCTCAAGATAGAACACCACCGGTCAACCTCATATAGATTAGAGGGGATACACTGCCCGGGATAAGGGTAGAGTAGGGGATAGAATGGAGAACTATTAACTAGTTCTCTCATGAGACACGGAGACGGTGATCAGATAGTTAGCACTCTGGTCACGACGGAATCACGGCGCCTACATGATAGCCACGATTGCAAATCAACCGAAAACAGCTAATGTAAGCGTGCCAACCAGAACGGCACGCAGAAAGCCGAAGGACACCTCAAGGTCCTTCCGCGTGGTGTGTAACCACGCGAGCAAGCTAGTCAGACTGGGGACTGACTTTGTAGTGGGCACCTCGTTGTAGATTGATAGGAGATCTGTGTAACCAACTAGATAGAATTAGCATTAGGGTTTAGAAACTAGGGATAGGAATTCTGTGGCTTTGTGTGTGGTTTTGATAGCGACTGTTATGTACTTGTAAAGAGCCAACGGCAATAAAATGTATCATTTATTTCCTCTCACACGACTTGCAAGTTTCTTGTGTGGTGCGAGAGAAGTAATCTGATGATGCCTTACACATGAGTTGTTGACAGGCAAAGATTAATGTGGTGTCAGAAGTGGTGCTTGGACGAAAGAGCCAAGCTAATACCCACATGAAAGATTAATGTGGTGTCAGAAGTGGTGCTTGGACGAAAGAGCCAAGCTAATACCCACATGAAAGATTAATGTGGTGTCAGAAGTGGTGCTTGGACGAAAGCGCCAAGCAAATACACTCATCCACGGCTCGAGACTAAGTTTACAAATAGTAAAGTAGTGGATTTAATTTGTGTCAGTGACGGTTAACGTGTGCAGAACTAGGACAAGTTGCTAACGAAACTGTGCCTATCGTGACGAAATAGTGCTTATTTATGTTTAGTAAAATATTATATACTTAAATCATGTGTTTCTTCAAGGTTGTAAGTATTGATATTATTATTTTCTGTTATTTATTCATGTAATTATTTATTTATTTATGAATAACTATCAAAGATGATTCTTGGCGGAGCGATACACAGCCAGCAACAATATCGATTTTTGCAAGCTAAAAATAGCGCTGCGCCTCTGACGTAGCACGATTGACAAGCAGTTGAGTTACGCCATTGGCAATCAGCATCTGAATGTTTACAAATCGGTAAACGGCTGCCCGCCTGAATCAGTGCTTTATATTACCTATTATTTGTTTATTTCATTTAGTAATTGAATATATTTGTTTGTTTAAACAATATTAATATATTTTCGTTCATTTCAAAGCAGTTATTGAGTTTGTTTTTGTACTTTTTCCTGTGTTTACCGTCACGATGGCACTATTTTCAGCCAGGCAAATTAGACTGGTCTGCACAACACTTACATAGAATAAACTAGGTTAGTGACGAAAGGCAAATACGGTTAGAACAAAGACAGGACATTGACAATTTAATATTAAGTAAACTAGATTCAGTTTTGTTCGTGGGCATGTCCTTGTCATTGTGTCAAATTGTCGAATAATATGTCGTTTGCTATTTGTTAATTGTTGCTGCTCTGTAACCAGGGTGAACAACAGCTGAGTATAAGATTGGTGTGTAGGCCGAAGTGCCAAACAGGTGACCTAGATAGACTACTGGTGGCGATACTGAAGCGCCAAACAAGGTGACCTGTGTTACCGGAGTGTGTTCCTTGTTCTCGGGAACATTAAGTTGAGTAAAAACCTACATATTTGGCATGCTATGTGATTAATAGTGCATCTCTTTTTCAGCTTGTGATGCATTAGCATATTTTTGTGCTCTGTTTTTTGCAGGACTAAATTTTTCAGGTTACACACAAAGAGTACAATCTGCAGTGCTCATATATTAAGAAACATAACATATCAAAGAAAAATAAGTGAATAAAGAGTTCAGTGTAGGTCAACGCTAGTTATTTATCTAACATCATGGCTACTTTAGCTGACTTCGTAAAAGCAGGCAAAGAAATGCAATACACAGGTAGAAGAATATGCTGATAAGAAATTTAAAGAAGCAAAGGATGCAGAAAGAGACGAACGCGCTCGAGAAAGAGAACATCAAAAAGAAATAGCACAACTAGCTGAGATAACAAAACAAAAACAGCTAGAAGATGACAAACAGGTTAAGCAAATAGAATTAGAATTAAAACAGAAGCAATTAGAACATGATAAGGAAATTAAACAGAAGGAACTAGAATTAAGACAAAAGCAATTAGATCAGGAGAAAGAACTAAAACAAAAGACATTAGATCAAGAGAGAGAACTAAAGCAAAAAGAGATAGATGAAATGACAAGAGTTAAAGAAAAACAAATTCAAGTAGAATCAGAGACACAGTTAAAGATGAAAGGTATGGATGTAGACTCACACGCAGAAATCTCTGCCACTAAACTTAAAAGTCAACAAGAAGAAAATAAGTTCAACAAATACAAAAATATTATCAAACCATATTGTAAAGAAGATTCAATATCAGCCTGGACAGAGAATGTCGAGTATCAATTTAAATATCACCAAGTTCCAATAGACATGTGGGCTATGATTTATATGAAGAACCTAAGTGGTGAGCCCCTTAAAGTGATAGAAACTATACCAACTGAGCTTAGATCTAACTATCAATACATCCATGATAGAATAATGCAACACTTTTTACTTGATGCCCCTGGCTATCAGGTTCAGTTCTCAAATTTAAAACCTAAACCTAGTGAGACTTTCATTGACTACGTCTCAAACGTTCAGAGTGTACTAAATAGATGGCTGAAGGCAGCTAACATAGGAAAAGACTTTGATAGACTGAAAAATTTAATAGCTATGGATAAAATCATATCCACTATACCATCTCCTTTTGCTAAATTTCTACAGCAGTCAGACATTGAGAACATAGAGCAGTTCGAAAAGAAAGGGTCTGCATATTTTTCTTCTAACAGAGATATTTTTAAGACCTCAAATGACTCTGAAGTAGTTTCCTTTGTGAAAGACCAACCAAAAACTTATCAAAGTAAGAGAAAACCCTTTCAGAAAATCGACATGAAAGACAGGAAAGTATCAAAATGTATTTATTGTCACCTTTTGCATGACACTTATTCTATGTGTGACAAATCGCCAAATTATCAGGCGCATCTTGAAAATGTTATCAAGAAGCAACAAAACAAAAGATCTGCATACAGGCGTGCAATCAAATGCTTTTTTTGTTCCAGCTACGCCATTATTCAAATAAGTGTCTGGGCCGCCAACGTATGAAAGCCAACAATGCTATTTTGATTGATACATCTTCTGACAGTGGCAGTGAGACTGAGTGTGAGATTGAGAATGTATTACCTTTCAAACAATCTGAAGATGTGTGTTGTGTGAGCGATGTATTAAGCTTTGACAATTGTGTCCAATGTCACCAATTTCATGCAGACGGAAAATTAGAATGTGGGCATTTTGTAACATCCTCCTTAGAGAATGCAAACGCCGCTATAGCCTCCAGAGGCAATCTATTGTTTCACTCTGCGTTGGTCAATGAGAAGCCATGCCGATGTTTGCTAGACAGTGGGAGCTCTATTATTGGTGTGAAAAAGGAACTTGTTAATCCAAAGGATTATACTGGTGACTCTGTAAGATGCCGTACTTTTTCTGGTAATATAGAAACCTATCCTCTGGCAAGAGCCCGTATAAACACCCCGTTCCTTGCTGGTACCTTTACGTGTGCAATACTAGACAACCCTTGTGCTGAGTTAATTCTTGGGTGTCTGCCCCAGCTAAAGCACTGTACAGATGAAGAAATATCTGTCTGGGAGGAGAAGAATGGTTTCACTCCGGTAAACAGTGCAGATATCCTCGGACATCACAGTCCTAACAAAGGTGCTAGACCCATAACACTTGAAACTGGTCAATACATAATGGGGCTACTACCAGACAAACATAATAAAAGGTTAACTTCATGGCAAGGGCCTTTCAAAGTGATACAACAACTTTCAGATGTTGACTATGAAATATCAATAAACGGCCACTTAAAGATATTCCATGTCAACATGCTGAAACCTTACTTTTCACGACAACAAACAGAAGTAGAGACAGACCAACAAAGTGCACCCACATCTAGTGATCAGACGACAGACATACACAACGCAACTACACTAGTTAGCGAGACTGGCATATCCGACGATATCCATACATCTAGCCAGAATACAGAATACGCACTTAGCACCACCACCGTACTGAATCAGGTAGACGACGACGGAATGGAACTACCCGTTCCTATTGTGGACAAGACTGCTACATTAGAGAGCATACAGATAGAACAGGGACTAACAGACAGTCAACGACGACAATTAGTAGAATTAGTGACGGAATACAAAGACATATTTTCTGACATTCCAGGTAGGACGGACAGAATCGAACACTCCATTCTTCTTTCGGACTCTAAGCCTATTAAATGCAGGCCGTACTCAATCCCACTTAGCTATAGGGAAAATCTAAATAAGGAAATTCTTAATTTAGAAGCTAGTGGGATCATCCAGAAATCCACTTCTGAGTACTCTTTTCCAATCGTCCTAGTTAAGAAAAAAGACTCCACAATTCGTCTGTGTGTGGACTATCGAAAACTCAACAACGTCACTAAGATCGACGCAGAGCCAATTCCTTCCTGCGAAGATCTTATTCTTGACATGTCCACCTCCAAAATCTTTTCTAAACTAGATCTTACTAAGGGATATTGGCAGGTCCCTATGCAGTCTCAATCCATCCATCTTACTGCTTTTTCAACACCTTTAGGACTATACGAGTGGCGTTTTCTTCCTTTCGGACTTCGAAATGCTCCTGCCACTTTCGTACGCTTAACTAGAGATCTACTTCATGGAGTGACGAATACAGTGACCTATATAGATGATATATGTGTCCATACTGATGACTGGACAACACACTTACTGAAACTAAGACATGTCTTTGATAGGTTGCGACTCTTCGGGCTCACTGTCAAACCGAGCAAAGTCGAATTGGGCCTAAAAGAAATTGACTTTTTGGGTCATGTCATTTCTCAAGGTCAACTTAAGACTGACAATAAAATTATTACCAAAATTATGAACCTGACCATGCCTACCACAAAGAAGCAGGTCAGAAGCCTTTTGGGGTTAGTAAATTACTATAACAAATTCATACCAAATTTAGCGGAAATTACAAGTGTATTTTCCAATGTTTTAAAAGCATCTGTAAAATTGGATGTCAAAGATGCATTATTAATTTATGCATTGTCAAAATTGAAAATCCTTTTTAGTAATGTTCCAATTCTCCGCTTGCCTAATCCTGGGCTCGTTTACTATCTTAGGACAGATGCCAGCAGAATCTCCATCGCTGCAGTATTAGGCCAATTTTATGATGGCATCTTCCACCCGATTTGCTACGTGAGCCGTAAGATCACACCTACTGAGTCCAGATATTCCATATCAGAGTTGGAAGCCCTAAGCGTCATCTATGCGGTGAGGAAGCTCCATCGATATCTGGCAGGTGTTCACTTCATTGTCCAGACTGACAACTCCCCAATCACGGTCATACAGAGTGGTGTGCATCGGAATGACCGCATATACAGGTGGTCGCTAATACTGCAAAATTACACCTTTAGTATAGAGCATATCAAGGGTAAGGATAACATCATAGCTGATACCCTTAGTCGACCATCTGGGGTAGAAATACCAGAGATTCCACATAAGAGTGTAGAGTAATAGATGTTAACTTAGTACAGTAAAATATTCTATGTTAAATATGTTACAAATACATAGACATTGTGTGCTGAACTAGGTACGAAGAACACTGATTACTATGTGTCCGTAGACATCCAAATTAACAACTTTGCTCTGGGAACAAATATATCACTCTGTGAACGAGAACAGCTCTTTACTGCTAAGCTCCATATGTGTTCCAGTGAATCATTTGTGTTAGGCAGAGAAAAACAGTGTCAGAACATTACATAAATACAGACATGAAAACTGTGGTCTACGACACAAGCGAACTCTACAGGTGCAATACCCATAAGACACAAGTGTGACTGTGTAATGGATTTGATATACCCAGGATATATTGTATGCCACTGAAAGCATTTTCTGAACATTAAGGGCAACGACTAACCTGATGTATTCAAATACCATGTATATAAATACTCATTGTGATATGTATTATAACGTTTTAATATAGTCATAAATTATAGGTAGATTATCTCATTTAAGTTAGATTTAGATTTAGATAATATAATAGTTTTCATTTTTTTTACTTTACATAGATTATTAATTTACCCACTTATTTAGCTTAAAAGTAGAAGAGGATAATGATGTAAACATAACAACTAATTATAAACTAGAATAAGAAATTTAGATAGTAATAGTACCATTTAGTTTAGTACATTTCACGTTGTTTCATTTCATGTGAGTTCATTCCATTCTAATGATCCAATCCATTAAACAAACATTATCATTTAGTATTATAATTAGTTTAACACCGTAATAGGATAAATAGATTATACAATTAAACATACATCATCATTTAGATTAAGAATATCAATCATATAGTTTTTTTCATTTAAAAACATTAGTTATAATTGTGGTAGATTTAACATCACCCATGTTAAAAAGGTACATAACTTACTACATTTCACATTACCCATTTCACAAAGGTACATAACTCATCTCACATCAATTTCATTTTAAATAGTTAGATTACATCCCTTAAATTAGATAAATATTAGGAGTAATGTAAGCTTGTTTGAGGATTAATGTCCACAGCTAAATATTAATGATTGAGGATTAATGTGACAGATAGATTAAAATAGGTAACACATTAAATACATATATATATATATCTAGTATTAGTATGTTAGTATTTAGAGTATGATGTTAATAGAATATAGTGGTTAATAATACCAGGGTACAAACCATCAACCCTTTTCCTTACATGTAAATATATTGTAAATACTTGACTTGTGCAACAGTTGACGCACAGTCATGACGCTCAACTCTGTCAAATTGAGCCAAACTTGTACAGTGTCACTCCAAGGTTTTTTAAATAACTGGGAGGGTGAAAAATATGTGACAGAAGTGTGAAAGTGAAAGATGTGTGACAGAAGTGTGAAAGTGAAAGAGGATTAACAGAAGTGTGAAAGTGAGAGCGAAGGTAAATTATACAAGAGAGAGTGAGATCGGTCAGCGGATTTTTCTACCGCTCAACGCGACTTTTTATTTTGTGTCTGCGTCAAATGTGTGCTTTCTTTGTTGTGCTGTGATGAATGTGTTGTGTGTAGTTTAATTTAGATCTTAGAAAAAGTATTTTAAGTCCCATAAGACGGAAAGGTAGTCACTAATTAGTGTGATACACTTCTTTGTGGCCTCATTCAACTGAATTATGGCACTTGAAAACTTACTTACATACACATGATAGTTAGATACACATGTTAGGGAGTAGATTATACTATTAATATAATCCAAACACGCAAACAACCAGAAAAACAAACAGATAAATTGCATACACTTTTTGTAGATCAAAGGGAGATAACTTCGGGTCAGGGGACATAATAGACAACGAAACACTAACTTAACAGTGAAAGAGAACTTTACACGCGGAAGCGAGATAGGTAAAGCCTGTCGCACACAGCTTGTGTAATGGTTGCTTAATATTATATGGGGGACATGAAGCAATTCATGTGTTGACCCTAAGAAAGTCAACTTTGTATGGGTAGTGAGTTAATTTACTATTTGAGGGCAGGTCTTATTAGACAACGGTCCGGTTCAGACATACCTCTAATTAATATAATATTGCGATTGAGAATAGGGCTCACGCCAACCAGACAAGTTTGTGGCGATTGCCAGTAACCAAGTAAAGTGATACGACATTGTGAAAATAGGCAGTAGAAGTCTATTAGGTAGCCCAAAGCCAGGTTATCTACAGTCTTTGACAAAAATTAGATACACTAATTTTTTAGAAACCTCTTGCGTCACAACCAATGAGTCAAAGTTGATGACGCAACACAGGAGGGGAGGGTGTGTGTCAAAGACTGACATAGGAGGCCAGAGGGCTGCCTCAAGATAGAACACCACCGGTCAACCTCATATAGATTAGAGGGGATACACTGCCCGGGATAAGGGTAGAGTAGGGGATAGAATGGAGAACTATTAACTAGTTCTCTCATGAGACACGGAGACGGTGACCAGATAGTTAGCACTCTGGTCACGACGGAATCACGGCGCCTACATGATAGCCACGATTGCAAATCAACCGAAAACAGCTAATGTAAGCGTGCCAACCAGAACGGCACGCAGAAAGCCGAAGGACACCTCAAGGTCCTTCCGCGTGGTGTGTAACCACGCGAGCAAGCTAGTCAGACTAGGGACTGACTTTGTAGTGGGCACCTCGTTGTAGATTGATAGGAGATCTGTGTAACCAACTAGATAGAATTAGCATTAGGGTTTAGAAACTAGGGATAGGAATTCTGTGGCTTTGTGTGTGGTTTTGATAGCGACTGTTATGTACTTGTAAAGAGCCAACGGCAATAAAATGTATCATTTATTTCCTCTCACACGACTTGCAAGTTTCTTGTGTGGTGCGAGAGAAGTAATCTGATGATGCCTTACACATGAGTTGTTGACAGGCAAGTTAAAACTCCTTTTTTGCAGCCCCCCATGGTGGACCCCAGAAGTAGACAATGCTTGGAAAGCAAAGAGAGCTGCAGTGAAGCAGCTAGGGAAAGTGCTACAGACACCCCGAAGCTCATGAGAGGAAGTGGACACAGCGGGAAATGTCAAGAAAGAGTGAAAGACAAGGTGGAGGATTTCAAGCGCTGTGCTGCAGAGGCCAAGAACGTAAAATTGGAATGTTTTATGAAGGAGATTGGATGTGATAAAACACTGCAAAAATTCTGGAAACTGCACAGACAAATGCAAAGAAAAGATCGGCCTATGACAGTGGGAACAATTTATAAAGAGGATGGTGTGCGCGTGACAACACACAAATAGAAAGGGAGGGGGGAGGAAGGCCGTTTCTCCAGAGATTTTTACAGCAGACCAATCACAATGATGCGGACACCAGGGATGCAGTTAGAGAGGAATTATCTGGCACAATGGAGAATAGGCATTATGAAGACATCATACGGGTTGAAGATGTTAAACATATTTTGAAAAAGGCAAAAGACACGGCACCACGGCCTGATGGTGTCAGGTATGGCCACATGAAGGCTTTGACCGATGTAGGCCTGAAGGAGATGGCCGGCTGCTTTAATCAGAGCATTAGGACAGCGTCAGTACCGCAGGATTGGCTGCATAGCTATCTCATCCCTCTCCCAAAACCATACAAGGATCATTCAAAGCTTGGGGGCTTTAGGATCATCACCCTTCAAAATCATTTGGGAAGGTTTTAGAGAAGATAGTCGCTGTTAAACTGCAGGATTTTTTGGAAAGGGGGAAGTTTCTTCCAATAGGCCTGGGGAGCTACAGGCCAGGAAATGATACCTGGTCAAATGCAGCCACTTTTGCCTTTGACATTTATGAGGGGTTCCAGGGTAGACTGGAAATGATGGTGGCAGCGCTTGATTTCGAGGATGCGTACAAGAGAGTTCGCTATGATATTTTGATGATCGCACTGATGGAGAAGGGGGTCAATCCCTTGTTGGTGAACTGAATAGCAGCCGTCCTGCATTCTCGTCTGGTTGCTCTCCGTCTGGGTGCATGGACCTCAGAGCCACACATTTTAACCCCGGGACTGCCACAGGGATCTGCAATCTCACCGGCGCTCTTTAACGTGTATAAGAGCAAGATTGCAAACCTAGAAGCACCAGGGGTTGGAAGGATACTAACATTTGCAGATTATATTCTTGCATATAGGCAGGGGAGAGATAGGAAGAAAACAGCCTAGGAGCTGCAGGTGACAGTAGACAAAGGGAATTGATTGGTGCACTGAAATGAGTGCTGTCATCCACCCGGAAAAGGCGGCTGTTTTGTGGTGCTCTCTGGACAACGGGATTGTGAGAGATGATGCCCCAAGCCTCACGATAGATGTTAGATGCGTCAACAGAGAGAACAAACTGAAGTATCTGGGAATAACATTTGACAGGAGCCTGTCCTTCAAGGACCATGTGGAGACAGTTGTGACAAGATCTCAAAAGGGACTCTATGCACTTAAAAACTATGGCTGCAATGGACACAGAGCAGAGAATGCTCTCCACACTACACCAGCACTTGATCTTCTCAGTGATAGATTATGAACTAGGACTGCTCACTGTCTCAAAGAGTCAGCTGGTGAAATTAGAGCGCATACAGAACGAAGCTATGCGGGTCATTCTGGGATGCACCAGGACACCCCAGTTGTGTGTATGCGTTACACTGTTGCTGGTAGGCACAAGGTGATGCAGGCGAAGGCATACCTCAGAATAGCTGCAGACACAGATCACCCGTTGCATGAGGCGCTGAACGAAGTTAAGGGTCAGAGACTGATAAGAGGGAAATCATGGATGGCTCAGGCGGAGGATACGATCAGACAGGTGTGCATCTGGGAGAATATTAGGCGAGGAGAGGAATGGCTCAGAGTGCAAGCGGAGCAGTCAGACTTGTGCAGAGTTATAATCACATTGAGCCGGGAGTGCAGGTAGTGGCCAGCAGGGGCCACGGAAGTGGAAATCCAGCAACTAATTCAGGATAATGCTCGTCCGGGTGATGTGATTATCTACACGGATGGTTCGGTGTTGAGAGGTAGGAGAAGTGCCTGGGGATTCTTAGCAAAAGCTAATGGTCGACGTTTGGTGCCGGAGAGCCTGGCGTATGATACCACAACATCTAGCTTAAGAATGGAGGTGGAGGCGGTCAGTGCAGCTTTCCACTGGATGGATAACACGATACATACACACATTGTGATTGTAACTGACTCAGAAAGCAGGCTGAGGAGGATGAGGACAGACAGGCTTCGTGCAGATTTACTTGATCCGCTTCGGAGGTCACGGGTAGCAAGCATCACCTGGATCTTTTCTCAGGGGCATGCCGGTGTGCTGGCGGATGAACAGTCGGACAGATTGGCTGGCTCGGCAAAACTTGGTGGAGTATTGATGCATGACAAGGCAGATGTGGTTGCGGCTTTGTGGGAGCACGTGTACACCTCGGAGGAGCAAATGGATCACCATAGTCTGGTAAGAATGAGGCAGCGAGGTGTGACGAGGGGATCTGGCTCGACGCTCAGAGGAAAGGCGAGACGGACATATAATCCGATTGCTACTGGAACTATTAGTGTTGGAACTCTTCGCTGCTGCTGAGGATGGGGACGGGGCGCATATGGGAATGCCCCGAATGTTGTGATGTCGGTTCCTAAATCAATCAATCAATAAATCAATCAATCATGGGAGATGAATTCCCAAATCCTATTAGCCAACTGTTATGAGAAAACTTGAAAAGGCTCGATCAGAGTCCCTGTGGATAGAGACTGATTATGAGTTAAGGTTTCCTAACAGAGGGCCAGTAGAGCACAGAAAAGCTGCCGAACTTCAGAGAGGAATCCATTCTCTCTTGGTACACTGAAAGTCCGTGTGGTTATCCTGCTAATTCTACTCCATAGTGATGCTGTCACTTGATGAGTCTTATCAATGTGAACACGTATACAAACTTAAACACAAAGTAACAAGTAAACAACAACTCATTTGTTATAACTTACAACAGTACAAAGGGGTAACATGGGGGAGAGAGGGAGTGTGTATGCTCGTGTGACATCTCATATTATTACACAACTCAAAAGACCAAAATTATACATAATATTTTCACTAATTAATTCTAATAATTACTCTGAATATTCCGGTATCCTCCAAATAATTATTTAAATAACACAGTTCAATCACTACACAGGTTATGAAATGTCTCTGAGTTCCTTGGAAATATAAGATTGCACAGTCCATCAAAACTCATCACAACTTCCATAATCAACTGTTAGTGAGTCCATCACAACTTCTAAATTACAAAAACTCCATTTGGTCACACGGACTACTAGAGTTTAAAAAGTCCATCAAGTTACACGGACTGCTATTGAAATTACTACTGTGATTGTTTCGGTTGTTATCACGAACTCTAGTAAACATGTTAATGGTATCAGGATTCTACCACTGTAAGTATTATTGGTGTAAGTATTATTTCTGTTCTATTTCCTCTCATCAATAAAAGAGGATACTGACATTTTACTTTGCTGATTGTCATAAGCTGGGGTTTGCTATGGAGTTCACCCCGCTTCTGTCATGGAGTTTACAATGCTACTGCTATGTTAGGTAGCGAAAAGGCGTCTACATTAGTAGGGAGCGTCTGCTTGTTAATGCTCTTCACATTGCACGCTTGTTATAGCTCGTTGTTGGTTAATTAGAATACTACTATCGTCCATATCTGAATGTGCGTGCTTTAATGGTCACTGATGTGTGCTCTTTGAAGTTACCCACGACTGGCTTTTTGTCGGGTGCTGTACACATCTTTCCCAGCACTTGAACCGATAACTGGACTTTTCCATGGCCAAGCAAAATAGACATGTGTTGCTGCCGTGGTCACGTAAATGGGTCGGCACCTTTCTGGTTAGCGACTCTGTGTTCTTTTCGGCGGACTCATTTTCAATCATTGTCATAAGTTAAGTTTAAGTTCTTGCACAGGACTATTCATAACAACTCGTAAACTGGAGTGAACTCAACATGTCTGGAATAACAACACACAACTCCATTTTCATTCTATATTGACTCCAAGCATTGAACAAATTACAATATACGTTTTCACAACTACATGCTCAGAGTCGACACAATAACTACACATCTAAGAATAAAAGTAGGGGCTCATTGTTTGGCCATTCTACTATACTCAGACCTCGATCAGACACTGATCGTGGTTCAAGCTCAACTAACTGCCCGCGGGAGACGCTGTCTTCTCCTCCACAGCCCCGCCTCGCAATTCTCATGCAAGGCGAGATTCTTGAACTTCACATCTTCACTGAGTTGGGTGAAGCTGTAGCCTGATTGCAAGACCTAACCTTGGTATATGACAGGGTTGCTGTGCGATCAGAGGATTCAATATTGAGCAATAGAAATTCGCTCTTGAGGCAGTAACAAGGCGAATCCCTTCATCTTTCGTAGATGACTTTGACTCTCATGATGTCAAGGTACAGCAATCTGGCATATACACCAGTATCATCCAAAATAAAGACCACCTTCGCATATGGAAACATCTGCCAACATATAGCCATACTCATAGAAAAATGGGTGGGGAGGAAAGGAAAAGGGGGGAAAGAGAAACACGGAGAGAAAAAGAGAGAGGGGGGAGAGAGGGAACGAGAATAAGAAAGGGGGAAGGTGAAGGGATGATTATAAAAGGGCAGGCTAGCACGACCTTGCCACGTTGGGTCCCATCTCTCCAACATCTGATGCAGTTCTTCTCCCCTTATATTGACATGATGTCTCCTTCACTACTGCGCCAATCTCTCCAACATCTGGTGCAGTCCTTCTCCCCTTATATTGACATGATATGTCTCCTTCACTTCTGCCTTATAGAGGTGAATCATCCTCGTGCTCTCAAGGCTCTGTCGCCAAGAATATCTGGTGTCTTATCAGCAAGGGTTATACCATTTCATTGTCCTGGCAATTGCCTCTCTTCTCCGGGATAAATGGATAGGTAAATCACATTATGTGTACACAATTACAGATAAACTCATGATAATCTCTTTAGACATGAATACACATGCAAAGAAACGCATTCTCTTCTGAACACATAACAAAGAGATAATACGAGATAACCCAGAAAAGTATCATGGCACTTCTTTTCTAAACATAAGCTACACATGAAGACTCTGAAGGGATATAGAATGGGAATATAATCTCTCATGAATGACATGAACTGGACCAGAAAGATATTCACTGACTATTTCTCTAAGTCAAATAAAACTTCACCTACATCTTTCGAGGATTACACTAGATATTCACAAAGAAATCTCTGTTATAAAGTCAGATCCCTTCTATTATATTTACTAGTCTAAGTTTATTCATTATAATCTCCAACTTATTAATGTCTTCAAGAATTTAAAAAAAAAAAACATTTCCTGGACTGAACAACACGTCCTTCCCTGACGAATCATCATACCAATTGCACCCAAATAGTCGAACTGTTCGCCAACGATCCTGAATTGATGCCATCAACATAAAGTATGTTAATGTGAATTACATTTCCCCGCACCAGTGACATTAGCTGTTGAGCTGAGCCTTATTGGCGCAAAAGATGAGGTCATTCTGGTGAGGGTAGTTGCACAATTTCAGGGAATTCGGGAGAAAAAATGGGGGGGGGGGTAATTTTGTAGTAGCCCGTCCCATAGCTGTACATGTGCTTTTTTTCCAGAGTAGGCGATGTCTATTTTAAGCCGATGTCAATATCCATACGTCGAGATGGTGAAAATATGTTATTCTTAAAAACATGGGAGTGCTCGGCTTTAACATTATGAAATTTGAAACGATTTTCTTCCTTTATTCGGAATGGTGTTGATTGACGTCGACATTAGAAATGTCACAAAGCCATGTGTGCAGGTGGTGGATGAAGCTGAAAAGCAGCCGACAGATAGTTATAGGTTATGGCCTCCAGCTTCACGACGGTAGGCAGAGAATCTCTCTTTTTTTTTTAGGAGACACTGGCTACCGTCATTGACCAGTATGGCAACTGATAAGAAGGAAAGCAGTGGCAAACTTCATTATTTACAGGTGCCAAGAAAATTATGTTGTGCGGTCTCATCGAAAATCAGAGAACGGCGTAAATGTTTGCTCCATAGGAGCAGCTTCACCCGGTAGGAATAGTCATGTGCACCAGGTGACTCCAGACCGTCAGCAGGCTACTAAGTGCAAAGATTACTATCATTGAAAGTAGGAACTTGGAATGTTAGAAAAATGAGTGCAGAGGGAAAATTTGAAAACATCAAACAACCAAATCAAATGGGAAAGAGAGAAGATTTATATATTAGGAATGTGCGAAACGAGATGGAAAGGGGCAGGGATCAAGACAGGCGAGGATTGTTACAGTATTTATTCTGGGGGAGGAGAGCGACAAAGGGGTGTAACCATTATATTGGATCAACAAACATCAAATTATGAAAAAGGATATTGGGCCGTGTTAGACAGAGTTCTATTAGTAAAATTAACCAGAAGACCTTTCAAATTAAATTTCATTCAAATATATGCTCCAACATGTGAATGCAGTGAAGAAAGTACAGAGGAATTTTATAATGACATAGAGTCTGCTTTGAAGAACTGTAAAAAATAAAAAATCAGAAATAAATATCATAATGGATTATTTCAATGCAAAAGTAGGAAAACAGGGCGATGTATGCAGTGTAGGCAACCATGGTTTAGGAGAGCAAAACAAAAGAGGATACAGACTTGTAGAATGGGCAGCAGAACAAATAATGTTTGTAGGAAACACCTGGTGTAAACAGCATCCTATAAGATTATGGACATGGAGGAGTCCAAACAGCAGATAAATTATATCCTGATTAGCAGAATGTCACGAAATCATCTGTATGTCTGTACTTTCGGCATTTAGTCGGACCGAAAACCTCCCGGTTAATGGTACCTGCCGGAGATCCCGGGGTCGGAAACCTCTCTGGAAGATTTTGGCTTCTGTTAGAAAACGTGTTTCTTATAAATTTCTGTTACATTCAGAAAGTCCTGCTCAGGGACTATAGATTCCCTCAGAATTACCTCATGTAATAGCGAGGAAAAGTGTTATAAGAAATAACACCTTCTCCCTGAAACCCCGGAAAACCTGAAACGTCAACGGAAGCAACGCACTGAGAATTGTGACGTCAATGTGTGTTGCGAGCTGCGGTTAAACCCCTATATTTTGAATGCGCCCTGCATTAATGTCTGGATAGCTTTAAATAATAAAAGCATGATATTCCATAGGAGGTGGATTCCTTGGGTTGCACCTCCGACCCGTCTATACAGTAGTTAAAGATACCTGACTGGTCTGAAGGCAGAGAGGAAGGCAGTTCTATCTTATAAAGGTCAGCTTTCTAGTATGGAGTACGGATGGCAGCGATGAAGCAAGTGATGCTGTACTACCAGGCTGATACCAGGACTAATGTATACGTCTACTTCACGTATTGGAGTAAAGTGCAGTATTACCACTCAACAACGGTTTTGGTCATCAACTAAGCATCACTCACCTGCAACCCTGCTAAGAATCCCATATTTCACGTAAGGTGTCTTGTGTTAACATTGCGGCCATGTTGGCATATGACAGAATTTATTCTACATGGCGCCACCATTCTAGTGTGGTGTGTTGACAGGACATTGCATAATCTACATGCGCTACACTGCTTCCTTACGTTGTATGAACTGGGAACTGGAAGGTAATCTGGCTTAGGGAATTTACGTGAGGATGGACAGGACTGTAGTACTGCCGCCCAGGTGGGACTGGTTCACTCCAAGTGTGACTTTGTGCAGCTTCAATGTGTGAACTGGTACCATCTGAGACTTAAACATTACTACTCAAGTAATTTACAATGGAGTTCTCGCGCCGATCTCAGTTGTCTGCGGTACAGGTCTCGGAGACCTGTGAGGTATAAATTATAGCCACTGGACTTCACGTTGGGAAGGAAGCCGGGTGATCGTTTCCATACTACAGACGGCTAGACATTCTTTGAGTGGCCCGATGATGACAGCGATACCCTGATTGTGACGACCTCTTGATCTGTCCCCGGAATACTGCGACGGCATTATCCTTCACCTATTCTTGCATGTTCTCTGTTAATTCAATACATGTACTGTTTACTTAAAGTTAATGGATGCTGTGCTGAGTTCACTATCGGGACGATCCCCCAGGAGGGTTTCTCCCGTGGTTGACAATGTCTAAAGAGAGAAGAAAAACCCTAGTGTCTACGGGGTCGGGAGATTAACTGCACCTGTGGCCTGACTAGAGCTGGTCCTGATATTAACAGTGTAACATCTATACGTCCTACCCCAACCTATCCTGTTACACATAAGTTTTCGAAATGCGTAAACAGTCGTAAAAACAGTTCCCAATGAAGACTGTTACAGTGATCACAGATTAACTACAGGCACATTGAGGGTAAAATTAAAGAAAGTTAAGTATACAACAGGAATCCTGAAATATGATTTGTGCAAACTGAAAATTTACAAGGAAATACAAGATAATTTTAACACAGAAGTAAAGAACAAATTTGATATATTGTCTGATCTAGAGATCCTATTTCAAGATGTGGATGATCAATGGGAAATGTTGAAGAATTCAGTCAGTTTGGCTGCAGAAAAAACTACTCCAAAATTAAAGAAAGTGGGTCGTAAGACATGAATGCTTTCCGTCTTGGAAATGACCATTTATGGTCGATGACGGTAGTCACTGTCTCTAAAGGGAGATCATCTATCTACCGCCGTGGAACTTGACACCATATCGTCAAACGTATACTTTTGTATATACTAATGCAATGCTTTCTGTTCCCAAATTGCCCTCGGATGATTTCTAACCCTCAAGCCTCATGAAAATGGGTAGGATAATTTTCAAAATGTTCTAACAAATGCCTGACAAGGGAAGGCGACAAGGAAAGGAACTGGCCAGCCAACATCATTATGCAGTGGCTTATATGGGAAGTTCTAACAGTTCATATCCCAGCGCCATTATATGTTATGAAATTGCCTGCGATGTCGCCTTCTACACAAAATCTGTATTAATGAAAATACAGTTTCTCAAAACGTATAAATTAAAATTCAAAATAATATATTCCTTTAATGAATACAAACACAAAGCCACAAACAATATATTGCACGATTTATTGCCTGGCATATGTCGCTGCATCTCGTCAGGTACATACTGCAGAGTTATATATCATCTGAAGTTAATAAATGAATTATACTTTCCTGAAATATTTTAAACACATGGCCACTTATTTTGTTCGTATGCTTTGTTATGTAACTCAGCAGTATGCACCTGAGGAGGTGCATCGAAATATGCCAAGCAATAAATCGCGAAATTTGTGTTTGTGACTTCTGTGTTTAAATTAAAAGTTTGAAATGATCTGAATGAGTTGTGGTATCTCTACTAGTGTGCAAGACAGTGGCCTAGTTCCATGTCTCAACAGTGACATATTTTTTTCAATGAATGGGGCATTATGGGTCGATCCAGCCTCAAAAAAGATAGCGCCAGAGAATTTCTAGAATAGTTTGTGAAGTAGCCGACCGGCTGCCTCAATTCATTATGTTGTGGCCTATAATATAAACCGTCAAACGGTAAAAACAATTTTAAGCGTTTGAAGATGTATTAGGTAACTGTTGCCAGTCTCTATGTTATAGACTAATAGGCACTCGATGGTGATGTGATTAACAGCTTCTACATGGATACAATCTGAGTCAGCAGTTTTCCCATAATTCAATAGTTTGATAGCTGTAATAATTTCTTATACAGAAGGCTTTTCACAGTTGATATGCAGTTCCATTTCAGTCGGCTGAATATAAGGAGGATCATTTGGAACTGGTCTATTCAGAAGGCCCTCAACGTATTCAACCAATCAATTCAGGTGATCTTTGCTTAGTGCTTGGTGCTACACGGTGAGCTGTGAATTTTATGTGGAATACTTCTTTTTTCATCTTTCCGTAGTAGTTTATGTTGTGAACTGTTTATTCAGAAAAATAGTGGGTAGCCGTTTGCTAAACTATGTGATTTGCCATTTACAGTTATGCATGTGCAGCTACTGGTTTTTCTAGTAACTAATGCTTCTATATTCAGGAACTTAGATCAGAACAAGTACATCAACAGGCTGTCTAAAAACTAAAGATGGCAAAATCATAATAGAAAAAGATCAGATTCTGCATGTATGGACAGATTATGTGAAAACCTTTTATAATTATAACAGAGAGGAACAGTATGATATTAGATTTAATAATGAAGGACCGCCAATTTTGAAGATGGAGGTTCAAAATGTTCTTAAGCATATGAAAGCTGGCAATGCCCCCGGTGCAGATAATATCACAACAGAAATGATTAAAGCTTTAGAAGAATTTGCACTAGAGCAAGTCACCAGACTGCTGAACACATTATATGATACTGGAGATATACTTTCTGAATTATGTAACTCTGTATTTATTGCAATCCCAAAGAAATCAGGAGCCTTGGAATGTGATCAGTATAGAACAATTAGTATAATGAGTCACTTCACAAAGATTTTGCTAAGAATTATCATGCAAAGAGTGAGGAAGAAAATACAACCTGAAATAGGTGATGAACGATGTGGGTTTGTAGAAGGAAAGGGTACAGTAAATGCTGTGTATATGCTGCGAACAGTTATTGAACGTGCTTTAGAAGTAAACAAGGATATACATCTTTGCTTTATTGACTACACAAAGGCTTTTGATAGAGTTGGACATGTCAACATGGTAGATATGCTTGCAGGTCTATAAATTGATGGGAAATACATTAGACTTATAAAAAACATATATTGGAAACAACAAGCTGCCATAAGGATTGATAATGAAGTGGGACAACATCAACCTATTAAGAGAGGTGTTAGGCAGGGATGTGTAATGTCTCCAGATCTTTTTTCCCTATCAATCAATCATATACATATCATCATATCATATACATTTACCCTATACAGTGAAAATATTTTCAGAAATGTAGAAGATATAAATGGAATCAGCATTGGAGGACGAAACATCAATAACATTAGATATGCAGATGATACAGTATTGATTGCAGACAATGCGCAGGATCTGCAACAATTAGTGGATGCGGTTGTTGTACACAGTGAGCAGCTGGGGTTGGAATTAAATTGTAAAAAGACACAGGTTATGGTCGTCACTAGGAAGAAAGAAGTGCCACAATGTAATATACAAGTAAATGGAAATGTTCTTCAACAAGTGAATCGGTACAATTTTCTCGGAACAGTCATAACATCTGATGGGAGATGCCTTGAGGAGATTAGAACAAGAATCGCCATGGCGAAAGTAGCCTTTAGCAAGATGAAAAGCATTCTGACCAATAACAAGATGTCAATTGAAACGAGAAAAAGAGTGTTGAGGGGATACATAGATCCTGTTCTTTTGTATGGATGTGAAACATGGACAATGTGCAGTCTGGCTGAGAAACATCTGATGGCTGTAGAAATGTGGTTTCTGGGGAAAATGCAAAGAGTACCATGGACATATAGAAAAACCAATGACCAAGTATTACAGGAGACAAATGAAAATCGTAGATTGATTAGAGAAATTAGAGGAAGACAGTCAAAATTTTTTGGACAAGTTATGAGAAGAAATGGATTAGAGAACTTGGTGACAACTCGCAAGATTGTGGGGAACAGACCAAGAGGAAAACAGAGAGGAAAATACCTGGATGGCTAGGCCACATGGCATGGACGAGACAGGAACACTGAGCTGATCCACAACTCTGGTGATCGAGTGAAATGGCGAGTCATGACCACCCACGCTTTCCGGCATGGCACGTGATTGATTGAATGCTTCCACCAGCGAAGAACTGTAATTCTAGTAGCTGACTGCTGTGCTGGCATTCTGACAGCGGCCGTATGCATTCAT